>JAUESR010000031.1:0-31423 GCA_030914345.1 Drosophila koepferae
GTGTGCAAACAATAAACAAACAAAATCCTTTTCAAATATTTACCTTTAGCATATAGCAGAGCTGACTGCGACGTTGATGTGACGCTGACGTTGACGCTGCCGTTGCCATTGCCGTTGACGTTGACGTTTACCTTGCCGTTGACGTTAACACTGACGCTGACGTTGACGTTGACGTTGACGTTGACGTTAATGTTGACGATGCAGCCAATGTTGCACGCTCGCGTAATGTCAACTATGTATTTAAAATTTTTGATTTGACTTTATTGT
This sequence comes from Drosophila koepferae, assembly GCA_030914345.1. Taxonomy (NCBI): domain Eukaryota; kingdom Metazoa; phylum Arthropoda; class Insecta; order Diptera; family Drosophilidae; genus Drosophila; species Drosophila koepferae. The sequence goes on from JAUESR010000031.1 coordinate 268, forward strand.
GTTGAAAAATCATAACAGTTTTTACATTTGAACATGGCTTGTGCGTATTTGCATGCCTTTGGGTCATTTAATTTTGCATAATAATTTATTTGCAATGGCTGAAAAAATGGTTGATTGTATTTTATGTTTCAATTTTTTAACAAGTTACCGCAACAACAATAGCCACGCCCCTGGTCTATTGCCATTTAATTTGCAATTGCCTTTTTGTCTGCTTTTTACACACGCACATCTTTTATTTATAGCCTTTGCATATGCCAGTGAATGTAGGAATGCGTGTATTTGTTTATATGTTTGTAAAAGGACAAGGGGCATGGGGCAAGGGACAAGGGACAAGCGGTAGGCTCCAGTGAGTTGCCAACGCGGCAAAATCCTGCGCATGTGTCACATTTTATCGTGCAGCGGAACAAAAAAAAGGCCAGGCCTAGTGATGAATATTAAAAAAGAAGTTTGAAAACAGAAGCCCAAAAACAAATCCAACAAAATTAAGCCGAAAAAATAAAATCAAAAGAGTGAGCCTTGAGCGAAGGCGTAACTCTGCTCCCCTACGTGTAAATAATGGATTGGAAATTGCTCTTGTACAAATGCGAAAAGTGTAGCAGCAAAGGGAAACTTTTGTTATCGCTGTTATGTAATGCCTTTTCCGAATTTCGATGCCATTCCACATTGTTCTCGTCCGCAACAACTCTTCACATTCTGCGTAGCGCACAAGAGCCTGGCAAAATTCTAATTTTTGCGCACTCCAGGCACAAACCGAATCCATCATAAATCTCGGCCCAGCTCGATGACAATGCATCATCCGTGTGCAAACAAAATGCTAAATCTCTTTTATATATCCTTTATGTCCAGGCTGCGCCATATGCGTGTGTGTAGGCTAAGCTAAGGCACAGGCACAGATGCAAACACACACACTCAGCATACTCGTGTGTGTGTCAGTGCGTGGGTGTGTGTGTGTGTGTGTGTGTGTGTGTGCTCATATTTGATTCTCTGGGTTGCTTTAATTCTGATATTAAATTGTTGCAATTTTCGAGAGTTTCATTTAAAGCGCTTTTGGTAAAGAACAGAGAGCAAGGCAATAATAAAGTAAATGAGAAAAAAATACAAACGGAAAGAGGAAGAGGCAGAGGAAGAGGAAGAGGAAGAGAAACTGGCAACGTTTGACGTTGTATCTACAAGATACAATAACTTGCGCCACTAGTGCCTACTGCTCGAAAGTGGCCGAAAAGTACCGACAAAGTATCAGCAAACAAACGGCCAAAAGGAGAGCGCATAAAACAAATGAAACTCTTGTCGAAGCCGAGAAAAGCCCAAGAAATTTTCAAGAAAAAATATTAAGACAACAACAACAAGAGCAAACAAGAGCAACAATAACAAAAGCTCGATGTTTAGGAGGTTGGGGTTGGGCCTGCTGTGAAACGACCCCAAAATGCTCAAGTGGCTGCTCTAGCCTGCAGCTCCATTTGTAATAGTTGCCAGAACTGCCGGCAGGAAGCGGAGGCTGGTATCCTGCTCTATGAGCAGACAACACTGTAAGACGAAATAAAATATAAAAAGTAAAAATCTAAAGTAAAACAAAGTGCTAAAGGGGCAGACCTCTACTGAAAAAGGGAGTCAGTTCGCTTCGATTGAGTTCAGTTTGTTTCGTCCTGTGTGATCTGACTCAAGCTCCTTCCGCTCTTCCTCCTGCCGATTTTGCTGTTGCTGCTGTTGCTGCTGCTGCCGGCAATTTCACGTAGTCGAATCAATTCAAAACAACTACGAATGCAATTTAATAAAATCCGTGAACGTTGTGAACATTTTTTGAAGACGATGTCTGGTGGTGGATTCCATACATATAGGTATCATTGGGTGGCTGTTACTGGCCCTCCTTTGGGTCTGTGCCTTTGCCTTTGCCTTTGCTTTAGCCTTTGCCAGTGCCAGTTCCCGGGCAAAGAGTAAAGGCAGCCCAGCGCAAAACAATAAAGCGCGTTTGTGTACACAAGGGATATGCGCCTGTCTTTCATCGCACACACACACACACACACACTCACACACACATGTACTATTTGTATATGTATGTGTGTGTGTGCCGCCATATTGCCAGTCGCCGCTTTGTTTGTTTGCCAAGCGTTGTTAATTTGGCAATACCCGCTTTCAATTATCTTATAAATATGAAAATGCAGCAGCAAACGCTGCAGGCAGCGCTTCACAGATGGAGCGCCGTCTCGGGCGTACGACTGTGTCCGTCCACACGTATGTACACACATGAGAGTAATGAAAAACGTTTCACTTTTATTAAAAAATACAAAAGCCAACTGCACTGTGTGCCTTACAGATCAATCAAAAAATCATGACGTGCCCCCGACCATGTCCAGCTCCACTTGCAAGACGTATGCATGAAACTGGCAACAGCAAAAGGAGTTGCTATTCGGAATCTCGTGTACGTGACTGCAACAATAATTATAACTGCAACTGCAACTGCAACTGCAACAGCAACAGCAGTAGCAATAGCAGCTGCAAATGCAACTAAGGCAAACGCATCTGTGATGCAATTGTGCGCTTTTGTCGCCAGCGCCTTTCCCAATCCGCACGCACACCCACCTTCTTTCTAGTCAGGGATAGGCGAGGTCGGCACTTCGTTGCGCATCTCTGGCATTGGCAAATATGTGCACAGCAACGATCGCTGATCATTGAGCTCCCGCTTCGCAGCGTGTCCCGCTTGTCCACACTATTTCAATTAGCAACTGCAATGCACGCGCTAAAAATATGCAAAGTGCCTGCCACTTGCGTCGCGTCCGCGTCATGCCAATGATCCACTCGCAGCGACAGCCGCAGCCGTAGCCCCAGCCTCAGCACTTGACCCCGCCATCGCTGTCATCGTCCCCGTCTCCATCTCCGTCTCCATCATCGTCATCATCATCGAAGTGGCAGCTGCTGGCACACTTTGCGCAGCGCACTGCTTATTGGGCGTGTATCTGTGTGTGTAAATATTTAACGCGAAATGCCATAGCCGCTGCGACCGCGACAGCATTGAGAGGAGCCTCAAGTCGCAAGCCCCAAACCCAAGCACCGAGATGCCATAAGAGGGCGCGACGTGTCGGCGCTCCTGTAAGGTATTTAGCAACATTTTGCGTATGTGCATAGCACGAAGTTCGGCCCGCGACCTCGATCAGCCACCCGTACAACTCTTAACCCTGATTCGCATAGGCGAATATCGAATACCAAACTTTAAACAGAGCTTCGATTGCCATTAACAAACAACACGGTATGCGATTCTTCTAGTATCCTAAAAACTACTAAGATATAGAGACTCTATAAAAGATAAGAAGGTTGAAGTACCATATTTACTTTTATAGGGTGCATAAGAAGCTTATCTAAATATAAGAGGTAAATTATCAGATCTGCGAATTCGTCACTTGCTATTTTTAGGCATCTACCACAGACTGTTATCTTTAGCGTTTCTATTGTTTGTTTTGATCAGACGGAAAGTAATTCGTAATCTTTACATTCCCAGAATTTGTTATATTTTACTAACTAAAATTATTTCTCTTGTCTTGTTAAATGAAAAACATTTAGTTTGAGTGACCCAACAATAAATAAATAAACTGGGTATAAAAAGGGTGCTCTAGTCGAGACTTCTCGACTAGGAGATTCTCTGAACCCTAAAAGGAAATAATCTTCTTATTTTTTACGCACGCATAAGCGCGCTGCGTTGTTGATACAGTGAGTTTGGGGTACAGTTTGGGCTGTATTTTGGACGCTAATAAATCCATTTCTAGATGGATATTCCATAATAAATAAATAAATCTTTCAGAACTTAATAATAGCAATCAAATGTGTCTATTTGCCAAATAGCAAGTCCATAGTATTTGAAATCTGTTTTTATGCCCTTAACCCATTGAAATGGGAAATGAGAGTACAATGGTTTTGTTTAATGTAAATATGATATATATTCTTAATCAGAGCGACGTCCGTTTGTATAAACACGACGATCTCAGAAACTATCATTGCTAGAGACTTAACCATTTTTGTGTTAGGACCGTGTGTTGCACGCGCAGTACGAGTTTGTTTTAGAAAATTGATAACTATTCCCGTTTTACAGCTATCGATAAAAGCATTTTATCGAGAATCCGTTAACAATCTTTGGATAGTTCAGTGGATCTTGTAGTCGACCAATTTCGACTACAGTTTTCTTAATTGTTTTTTTCTAATTTGAGCGATGGGACGTGGCATTCAAAATCTAAAAAATTACCAAATCTCCGTATCCATAATATCCACCTAAATATATGATTTGAGGTATATAGCTCAATCGGTGTACAATCGACGTCTAAAATCGAATTTAAAATTTCGATTTTTATCGATAATAATGACATGGATTTATCGAAAAACATAAACAACATAAACTTGTACTGCTTTTTTTTTTTGTTACTATAATCTGAATAAGCATTAATTTTTTTTTTTAGACATTTATTTTATCCAGTACTGGCTTATAATTCTGAAATATGTAAATTCATTGGTGATATATTCAATGTTGTACTACTATGTGGATCGAGCAGAGTAAATTTTATAGACAAGCAAATTATAGAGTGAGGTTTGGTCCTAATTTTATGTACATAAATGTGTTGTTAAAGTACTAAATCTGAATGTACTGCTTCTTCACTTGAAATAAATAAAAAAAAAAAAAATAAATAAATAAATAAAAAAAAATCAATTTATATAAAAGGAAAAACATTACATTTTAATTTTATAGCATACTTAGCGGCTCTGAAACGGGCGTTTGTCACTTGGTATAAAGATGGGTCTTACAAATGTACATAAATAGCGTTAACAGCATTGCATTCCCATTTAATGGGTTCGCGTCAATTAAAACTTATGCAATCAGTCTTCAGAGTATGCTTCTTATTTGCTTTGGTCGAATGCATCAACTCGTCTTATTTTCAAGTACAAGACTCAAACCGAATCCCAGACGTAGCCGGAGACACCATCCACCATTAAAAGTCAACCGAGCGCGGCATTTTTGTAGTACAATGATGCTCCTCGTACTTCAGGCGCGTTTCAAAAACTTGGCTCGAAATTATGTTGTTGTTGTTGTTGTTGTTGATGTTGGTGGTGGTGTTGCTTATGGTAATGTTGTTGTTGCAGCTGCTTGTTTGTGGTAATAATGACGCTCGAGCAGAGCCAATTCAACGTTAATCACGACTTTTACTTGTCTTTAATTTTTTTGGCAAATAAGACAAAAAAAAACACGTTGAAGTCGCGCACAACTGGGCGCGGACGGCGTCAGACAGCCAGCAGGTTAAACCGAGCCATAAGTATTCAGATATACGAGTATATATGTACATATACAGATGTACGTGTATGTGTATGTGTATGTGGGTACGGTACGGCCGAGTGTGTGTGTAAATTTTCACTGTCGCTATGTGTGAGTTCTTCGCGTTGTAGTTGTAGTTGTAGTTGTTGTTCGAATTCAATTTAAAATGCACGTAGTTATGTCTGTTTGCTTAAGTTTTTGACGGATATTTTAACGATGTGAGCTCAACACAAATTCACTTTAAATGTTTTCGAGCGACAACTCGGCCTGCCAGAGACGTCGGAGTGAGGCGGGGACTCACTTTTATATATATACACATACATATATACATATAGATATATACATTCATATATGTTAGTGTGTGTATGGGCGACAGCGTCGGTGACAACGTTCGCGTCCCACGTCTTACGTTTCACGTTTCACGTTCCATGTTCCCTGCCGTTGAGGAACGACAACGGCAAACATGTCGAGATATTCACGTCCGAGTGATAATGAGATGCGCGCCTTTTTTCGAGACGCTTATTTTTGTACTCGCGCGTCTTCTTCTTTTTGTATTTTCACTGATAAACAAGATGGAGTTACATTTTTAGGTTAATTATGTGCTAAAGTATGGGGCAGTGCACGACGTCTCCTTGTCGCATGAAGGCTGTCCGTTATATAAAACGTGCATATTTATATATATTTTGCCATTGGATGAGCACTCAACTACCTGGTAATCTAGAATCAAACAGCAAATATAATATATAAATGGCCAATATCAGGTCAACCAGACATCAGCTTTACAAAGGAAGTATTTTATCTTCTGGAAGAGAATCTCTTAATGAATCTCGAATGTTAAAATTCATAAGTTGTATATTCCAAATATAATTATTTTTTAAATAAATGGAATATAAAATAGGTAAAAGAGAGTTAGAGCCGCGACTCAAGTCATATGTGTATATATATTGATTCCAACTCAATTTCAGTGCTAATATATGAAAGTAGATTGTGCGAATCAACATTGACAGAGATTAGAAATTTTTATTATAATTTACTTGATAGATAAATGCTTGATATATAAATTGTATAAATATTAACAAGATAAATAAATATATACTTACATTTACAATTAGATAACCATAAATATTTAATGCTGAAATACTACATAGATTTTGTTAGCATTAGCTTATCATATCTTATTGTGCACACATATAGTAAGTCGACTTCTTGACGTTTCTTAAAGCAGGCAGCTTTTAGTTAATTATGAGTTCCGAGTTGGATATTCATGAAATATTTATGACATCAGTAGTACCCTGTCCAGTGTGTCACAGACTTGCCTAGTTGGGGCAACTGAAGTTGCCTTATGCTCACATTAGGCGCAGTGGCATGGGCAACGGATTTGTGCTAATTTATCAAAACCAAGCGATCCAGACATCGGGTAACATGCAAAGTGGCAAGACGTTTGCTGATGCGGCAGGTTGTTGTCGGCGTATAGGGTCTCAGCCTGAATCGTCTCGTTGCCTGCTGATTCATTAAATCAGGGCCCAAAATGCTTGTTGTCTAGTTTATGGGCACGGGCCCTCAAAGCAAAGGCAACCAGCAGCCGCAGCGCTGCACTACACGAAGGCTGTGCAAATATTTTATGCAAATGGCCGCCCTCGTCATTGCACGGGCTCGCTTAGCCATGGCTACTACGGTTTGCGCCACTGAAACGAAATTAATTTGTGTTTATACATAATATGGCCTGCTACAGGACCCACTCTATACACACATATATATATATATATATATATATACATAATACATATATAATAAATATACATATGTATATGTATGTATATACTACGTCCGCTCCGTTTATCGTGCTCTGTGTATGCATGCACTTAAATACATACACTAGCATATATGTGTGTGTGTGTGGTTGCTACAATGAAATTTCATTATGAATATACTGGCCAGCATCATTATCAGAGCAGCAAAACACGCATTGCTACACGCTGCAAAGGATATGCACACACACACCCACACACATATATATATATATACATAGGGCATATAAGTATATGCGAGCGGTTTTATATGAGCTGCTGCAGCTGCAGCTCCGCACTGGAAATGCAGGCAGGCAGGAAGGCAGCTAACCTAGTGGAGGAGGAGCCGCATCCGGAGCCTGACCAAGCGCCAGATCCCCGAGAATTTCCACTGCTGCTGTTGTTGTGGTTTTGGCTTTGACTGTTTGATGTTGGCGCTGTTGTTGCGGTCGGATAGACAGCGTCCACCAGATAGACAACAATAATGCACATGTGTCTAAAATTGAGTTTAAATATACATAAACGAGGGCAGCTTAGTGCATTTTCTATGGGAGTCAGCGAAAAAGCAATATATGAACGAACCGAAATATAATTCAATAGTATATTTTCGTATTTAACACTTACAACGACTAGGCGATATTTTTGCTCCACATCCTTTACCCTAGCTAAAATGCAAAGTTCCGTTAACGGCTGAAATTTTATCTAACAATGCTAGCACTGGAAAAAACGTTCTTATTGCTATCTGCATGCCTTTGAGTGCGCGAGTATATTTGATTTCAGCGCACAATATTGAGCTGCGTTAGTATGTTGGGCGTCACACACGTCAAAGGCATTGTTTGTGCTCCTTTATACGAAGACCGACTCCTCCTATATTTTTTTTACAACAGAAAAAGCTGGAATAATTCAATTTTCAGATAAATTTTTTGTCCAATACTGTGAGTTTTCGACTGAAAGTGTTTGCTGTAACATTCAAGAAATTTCTAGTTATTTAAGCTCTGACTGATAGTTAGTCTAGCCATTTCCCTGTTTTATGCCTAGGGCTAGGCCTGACCTATGGTCAAGAACGTTCGAATAGCAAATGATCGGAAGCCATTCGCTAACGCAAAACCATTTTGTCAGATTGCCTTTGCAAAAATCTTATAAAATATTTAGTATATAATGTAAATATTAAAAACTAAAAATTAATACTAAACTTGTTAAACAATTATGCTAGGGGAAATTTCCATTTTCAGCGTTTACTACTAAAAAATATATATATGTATAAAATATTAATAATTATTATTCAATGTTTAAGCTACAAATATTTATATTTATGTAATAAATATTTTGTTCTGCTAGCCGAGTAGAATAAATCAAAAGAATTAATTTGCTTACAATTTTCAATTAGAATAAGGAATATATCAAACTACCTCTGACTATATATAACGACGGAATATGCCTTATTCCATTAAAATCTGAAGATAAATACGTGTTTCTTTAGTATCAAGGAAACCCTATGCGGGTGCCAGATCGAAGCACAAGCAACACATAATTCACACACACTCCCTTTGTATATTGTTTGTTGATTTTGTAGCATAGTGTGCGTTGTTTGAGATGCTCCTTCAAGTAATTAGTGGGCCTGCAATAACGTTGCCAAGTTTGTATACTACTCAATCCTTTCTTTTCTTTTTTTTTTTTTGGAAATTATGCCGTCATAGCATAAAATCGTTGATTCATGCGGTTGACTCCGCTATGCAAACTTAACTGGCTGTAAATCGGGTAAACTGTTGATACATGCGTTGCTATTGGTGCGGCGTGCTCCAGTCCCTCGCAAGTGCCCCAGGAGCTGACCGAGTCATCAGCCCGAGGCCGAATGCATATGAGAGTCCCTTGTATTGGTCTCCGACTCCGGCTCCTGCTGGCTGCTGCCTGCTGGCTGTGGGTTGTCGGCGCTGGCTGATGCAGTCTGCAGTTGCTGTTAAGCAATCAATCAGCGAGCAAAAGTCAAACATTGACTTACAATCCAATCCACGGATTTAAATTGACGTATTTACCTGTGCAACGCTACGTAGACGTAGACAATGGAGACGGCAGTCGGCGGGCCGACTTGCGTTCCCACACCTGTGCTGGCATTAAATTGGGCGACCTCGCCAAATTATTGAGTTGCCTTCGTTGTCGCCTGCATTCGACCCCAATACCCAATACCCAATACCCAATGGCCTGCAACTGCAGTAAACGGAAGGAGTGCCCCTTACGGAGAGCAGTAGGCAGTGGCTATAGACCCATAGGTGTGGGTCTATGAGTTCAACTCCGGGCACGCTGTTTGGCCATTAAAGCTTCATATTTGTCTTCTGAATAATTCAAATTACTAATATTGGTTCAAGCCACGAGTAAAAAATTTGAGCGCATTGTGTATGTATGTGTGTGAGTGTGTGTGGATGGGAGTGTATATGTATGTATGTGTGTGTGTGTGTGTGATGTTGTTCGCATTGGCATGCAACAATAACAGCAACAACTACAGAAACGGCTAGTAGCCGTTAACGCTGGACGCTGGCGTTTGGCTGATTGGCGCCCCAGTCGTATACGTAATCAACGAATGTTGACCACGTCCACCACGCACCACCCACCACCCAACAGCCACCAGCCACACAGAGCTCGAAATACGTACAGACGGCACATATCCACAGTCATACATAGCAACAAACGATATATGCTTGATTGGATACGCGCGTATACGGAAAAATACCAAACGACCATCGGCTAACGGCCAACGGCCAATGGCCATCAAAATGGACGCCTGTCATGCAAGCTCCAAGCTCTCGGCTCTTTGGGACCCGTGCTTTGCTCCATTCTTTTTTTCATTTCTGTGTTTCATTTTTTTTTTTTTTATTTCTGGGTGTCCAGGAGTTGTGTTATTTTTGTTTTTATTGACAACAGCGTCGAGCGGGGTGGAGCTTTTAACTAGTGTAAATAAGGTCCTCATCAAATTGTCATAAGGACACACAGTCACAGTCGCACACACGCAAGGTGCAATAGACAGTTAGTACCGTAATATGCATGCCTAGCATTTGTAACCAGGCACGCCAAGTGCTAGACTCCCAGCGCAATGCTTCACTACGAAATCATTCAATCCGACTATACAATGCGCTTTACAACGCGAACTTTTTATTGACAAGTTATACATTTCTATAATGGATTATATTTATAAGCTTAGATTAAATAGTCATTGCATTTATGATTAAGTTAATTAAATAAAGTTAAATTAAGTTAAGATTTTTCATATTTTCTTAAAGACAGTAAATTCTGCTACTTAAATCATATCGAATATCCTTCATTACAGAAATCACAATCGTAATGAAGAGCATTTAATATTCACCTATAATGATAATAAAGTGATTGGAGCTCATAGCTGTATTCGGGTCGCCAAACCGATTCGTCGGCCGTTGTCCTGCGGGAAAGTGCTTGATTGATGTCGCGCGATAAACAAGGCCAACTATTTCCATTGACTTTAATATTTACCGACTTGTTCTTAATTAAGCCAGATGGTTAGTGAACAGCCCCGCCCGACTTGCACTTACCGTGTAGTTGGGTCAACAATTTGATGAAAGTACAGCACTCCAGCTGCCATTTTGTTTCTGGCCTTAATCAGCGCAGAGATATTTGCCGTGTGGAAGGGCCGATAAGAGCATAAACAGATTCAGTCTGCCCTGGCTATATGAACAAACATACAAATATGAGGCAGCTCGACCTTTTCGCTGCTCTTATCTCGGACCGAAAGAAAGAATTGCTCTGTTCTTGTCACTGTTTGCATTCTGTGCGTTGACGCCTCAGCGGCGGATGCATTCCTCATTCAGCTTATCGCTAAAACCCGACGACAGTCAGTGTCTTATTATATGACTCGTAAGCTGGCCCTTAGCCATACCCAGTCGCAGCCCCAGTCACTGTATCTGTATCTGTATCTGTATCTGTATCTGTCTTCTTCTTCTCTGGCACGATCTTTCGTTATTTGCATTAATGCAGCGCCTGATTAGATAAGCGACTGATACGCGCGTCTCTTCCTGTTCCCAGGTATCGCAGATAATGCGGTAGATTCTACGTAGAGCGCGACTTTATCATATGCCAGAGATAAACGGCGGGGGTCTTAGCGTTTCTTTCTCGTTCACAATGTTTACAAACTGCAATTTACAGCTTTTCCGAGAAATGTACAAAATGTGCCGCTCCGACGGACATTTAATAAGCCCTCTAAAAACGCACACTCCGCCATATACTCGCATATAAGCGTATGCATGCAAGTATTTATGTACATGCGACTCTCGAGCACACCTTGCTGGCGATCAGCTCCACCCCAGTTGCTAATGCGCACTGATTCTCACACGAACCGTGGCTGCGGTGGTTGCGGTGGTTGCGGTGGTTGCGTTGGTGATTGTAAAAGGGGCCTCGTCCAGGGCATTCCCCTTGGCTTAATGCTTTCGCAAATAGTCTTCAAATATCCGGCCAGACGTACAATTTTAGACTCAAATTCAAAATATTGGCCGCAAACAAATAATTACCAAAAATTGTCGCGCCTTCGTCTCTCGTGCTTGGACCCGCATGAAATTCAAATCATATTTCTGATGTCCGAATGCGTTTTATCTTTTGCTATGCGTCAAAGTAACCCATAGCACTCAAATTGGCCAAATATTGCCAAGAAACAACACAGAAAAGGCTTGGTGTGAAAAGCAAAAGCAAATTCAAAAGCAAAAGCAAAAAAAAAAAAAAATAAAAAAATATAAAAATAAATGAATTCGTGGAAACACTTTCGTATGTACAAACTTGGGGCGACCATTAACTGAGCTTCCAGTAATGGATACTTAAGCTACACACATTGGCCTAGTCCAATGCACTCATAGTGCTGGCACCACTTACGGCTAAGCGGAGAAAAACTCCAAGACCAATAGATCTAATGGCCCCAGTAATGCAAGAAAAATGCAAAGCTGAGCAGGCAACAGCAGAGCGCACTAAGCTCCATTCGTTCTTAGCTCACATGTACTATGTAATACATCTGTTCAGTTGCAGTTGAGTACAATAAACAATAGCAAATGCACTTCCATTTGGCATAGCACTGCAGAAGCTCAGCTTGAATTTTAGTTTGCTTTACTTTCAATTACGTAGAATATTTTCTAATATATTAAGCCATCAAATTTAATATACACATTATATTATTGAAATATTTGTATTTTATTATTCATTCTATATATTTTAATTGCTTATCTTTGAGTTAATATCGAATTGTCAATCTCATTTAAAATAAATAAATTAATTAATAACCATATATGGAATTGTAATAATATAATATGATGTGCTATAAGCTATATTCTTGATCATCCATCTGAAGTAAATAAATATCCTTTACGTTAATGCAATTGTACTCTTCCTCATTTTTGTATATCTATAAAATATAGATACAATATTGAACGTATATTTATATGCATAAACCCAGCAACCAAGCGCTGCTTATGGCAGCTAATTTAAGACTTCATGAATGCGTGCAGCTTCTGTGTGTGATTCCCCTTAGGAAACTTCAAGGTCCAAGTGGACCCACTTCGATTGGCAGTCGTAGTCGTGCTTCGATTGTTTATTATTATCACCTACAGGTGTCGCTTCATAAACATTTTCAAACAAAACAACGACTTCGACTGCGTCGACTGCCAACTCGAGCGAGGCTCGTCTGTGTGGAATTGAACAATTGCGGCGTTCGTTTGTGCAGAGCAAATATTTTACAAATCAAGCGCTTTTCTGATTTTGTAAATGTGGGCTACCAATTTCCCTTAGCACACATATACACGCACACGCACACACACACACACACACATACACACTGGCATGAGCATATATTGACACACAACGAAAGCGCAAGTCATTGGCAATGTGGCGTGAACGCAGCGGAGACGCCTCCTCGAAAGATCTACATACATAAGTAAGTAAGTATAAAAAATAATAACGCAGGAGGTGCTCTGTGGCCCTGCGGTCGGTCTATGGGCCACGGTCTCTGGCTCGTGCTGTGCATTGGCTCTGCAAGTCCAAAAATGGCATGTTACTAACAATATTTAACTGGAAAATATTTATTATTTACCAATTTGTTTGCTAGGCTAATAACAATAATCACAACAACATTCAGAGCTCGACAGAGACAGCAACAGTGATAGAGTACGGGGCAACAATGACAACTTGATATAAACATACAATATGTACAAAGAGAACAAAAAAATAAGAAAAAATAAAATAAAAAACTCATTCATAGTCAAAGAGGGCGCCCTTATTTGGCGCTCTTTGTTATATATGTATATATATGTATATGTATGTATATGCATGTATCTGTCTGTCTGATTGTCTGGCTCTCTGGAAGTCGTACGCTCTCGCTTTGTGACAGCCAAGGACGTTGCAACGCTTTGAAAATCGAAGTCGAAATAAAAATAAAGACAACAAATATTCCATCCCAGCGACTGCATGGCACTGCCAACAGGAGATTGGCCCCCATTTTGCACTTGGCAGACATGCGCTAGACGGCGCCTTGTGTACACTCGGCTCGGAATTTGCCTGTGACTGGGACTGCGCCTTGCGAACGGGCCGGGCTCCAACTAGAGCCGGCAGACGGCAGTCGGTGGCTCTGGCATGCTTGCCACTGCTGCCAGTGCCAGGGAGCATTGTTTTTATTTGCCTTTTTGTATTTCTATTTACTCGCAGTTTAGTTTGAGTTTAAATTTATTCCCACTGACATCCTAGCCATGGCCAAGGAATGCGTGGGCGAGGCCATTCACAATTCCAATTCCAATCCAATCCTAACTTTTCACATTCAGTTCGCAACGCTCAGCGTTCGATTTCTTGTTGATTCCGTTTTCAATTTGGTGGCACGGCCTTGCCATCGCCATCATGATCATCATCATCATCATCATCGTCATCCTCATCTCCATCGGCTGCGTCTCTGTCTGTGGCAGCGTCAAACCCCACTTCGAAGTGGCAGTCGTCGTGCATTAGAGCTGAAGTTGTTAAGCAGCGCTAGATAAGTGCTCGAATAAACATAAATAATAAATGACATTTACTAAATAAAAATATTTGCGTTCGCATAATATTTGAGCAGCAAACTCAAACTCGACAGCTCCAACGATTGCTCTATGTGCGCCTCTTTTGCTCGCTCTCTCTCTCTCTCCCTCTCTCTCTCTCTTTCTCTTCCTTTCTCTCTGACTGTCTCTCTCTCTCTCGCGTATTCTGTGTGAGTTAGTTGTGGCACCCGGTAGCCCAACATGGCCGACACACACACACACACACACACACACACACACACGCACACTCCAACGTTGTATGTGTGACCGTTTTGCTTTGGTTTTTTGCTGATTTCGGAAGCAATTTTGGCACCGAAACGAACGAACGTCTCCCTCAATTTTCTATGCTACGTGCGTGTGTGTGCTTAAATAAAAAAAACATCGCGAAATTTGTGCTTTCACTTTCATTTGTTTGCTATAATAACACGGAGCTAGGTAGAGTATTTGAAGAATGTATTGTGGCTCGTTCAAAAATGAGCATTTAAAATAGAAGCAGATAAGAGCACATTGCCTGGCGTTGGCTACTTGAAAGTTTATATTGAGTATTGATTATCAAATTTACTTTTCATACGAGCAGAGTCGCATAATTAAGGGTCCCATAAAATTTTGTATTTATATTTTAAATATTAAATGTTCGAGCTAAATTATAATAGTATTATTACTGAGTTTTTTGACTTACTTTTCGCATTTCTGATTATTTTAGTATTGAACTTGCTATTAATTATTTAATTAGTTATTTTTTAAGGGACAAAATTAAAAGCATTTACTTTATCGATTCTACTTTATCTACGATATCTTCTCTTCTTGATATTCGTTCGTTTTTGAAGCATCATAACTTCTCGACTCTAGTATCAGGAGCATCCCGTGTGTGGAATAATTATCTTTTGTATCAAATGCATTCATTGAATTAATCATTATTTTAACTCACTCCCCTCTTTCTATCTATCTCTCTCTCGCTCTCTCTCAGATAACTCCCAACCAGAGACCCCGAATAACTCTTAAGGATTTCAAACACTCCACAAATAAGTGTTTCGCATGGAGTGTTATAAATAAAACTCTCAAAATAACTCTTTCAGCATGTGCTTGAAAGAATTCCTTTCACTCAGTGAGAAACAGAAAAACTGTGGGTTTTTCTGTTGTCCTCAGAGTGATATTTTATTGCCTTGCTCAAAAAAAATAACCCTTTTTTTTTTGTGTGCTGCTGCTGCCTAGATCAATGACGCAGTTTGCTTTTGTTTTTTTTCTTCTAACTGTTGCTGCTGCGTTGCACTATGGGAGCAAATGCCGATTTAGCGGCATAAACTCAAAATTTAAATATATGGACTTGAAATTTAGCAAATATGCTTAGATTACTTTTTTAGAAATCTGGATTTTCTTGTTTTGGAAGTTTGAATGGGAAGTCATATACTTGACTTTTCTAAAATGGAACTACGGAAATAAATAAGAAAATATAACAAAATATTGTTGGATTTTATGCCGCTAAATCGGTGTTTGCGCCCATAGTGCATTGGTCAGCGATGCACTTTGTTTTTGCCAAAAAAAAAAAAACAATTTTTTTTTTGTGTATGTGCTGCGTTGGTGTGTATGCAAGGGTTGTTTTCGAGGAGCAGGTCAATTACGATCTACATATAATTCGATTCGACAGACAGAGGGACAGACGCACAACACAGACATACATATAAAGGGTCACACAAACAGAGCGACACACAGACAGACACACAGTTATAGAGACAGACAGACGGACAGACAGATAGACACACAGACAGACACAGAGTTATAGACACGCAGGCAGACACACATAGTGACAGACAGACAGTGTGACAGACGGACGGACAGACAGACAGGGCTATATCAAATTTTTTTTCCTGCTGATCAAGAATATATATACTATATAGTGTCATCCACGCCACCTTCTGCCTGTTATATACATATATCGACTCTGCTCGTCGCCCTGATCAAGAATATATATAATTTATATGGTCATATACGCCCCATTCTGCCTGTTAATTACATTTATCAAAACCATAATAGTTTGATTTCTTATTTTCAATCAGGTTATAATTAAAAGCAAACACAGAGCAAACACAAAGCAAACACAAAACAAACACACAAAGCAAAAACACATACAAAGTTTTATAAATGAGGATTTTAGAAATAAGTCACAAAATAACTCTTTGTGTGAAAGAGTTAAAGTATTACTCGCAAAATAACTCTTTTAAAAAGAGGAATTGCCTGAATTCCTCCATGCCAAACACTCAGAGTAGGAGTGAAAAAAACCAAAAATATCTCTCCTACTCAGAGGAATAAAGTTTGTGTGCGCCTTTTATCTCTTTCACTCAGAGACTAATGGGATAAGTGAGTCGGGTAACTGTTATTCGGGGTCTCTGCTCCCAACACCAAGTCATGCATTTCATTGTCCCGACCAAACATTAATGATAATTTGTAAGCCCTTCAATGTTCTTTACTCAATAATCATTTTCTTGTCTAATTATGCAAACTCAATTAAAAGAATTTCCATTCAGTTTCTTTCCTTAGATGAAAAACTTAAATGGTAATGAACTAAAAAAAAAAAATTGGAAAGTTTAACAATCTTACTTGAAAATTCACCCGGTATTTGCGCAGCCAATTCAAATTATTTCAAGCAATTGCGTTTTCTTCAGTTTTTCTTTCACAGCCATTTCTTTTAGCAATTGAAAAGAAAATCCAAACGTGCAATTAACCAAGGCAGCAATTAAAACGCAGATAAATGCGCTCACAGCAATTGATAAAAAATATTCCATATCTTATATATCGTAGATTTATATAATCAAATCAAATCTTTACTATTTTATGATTCATTCATTGGCTTAAACTAATCTGACAAATATTTGTCTTGACAGGTTTCGACATGCACAATTGTCATCATAATTTAACGCGCTTCTCGAGGGCCATCGAAATAAAAAAGGCATCAACAACTGCAACAATTTTCCTAAACCGCGACAACAAACCATTTCCAGCTACAATAGAAGCGAATAATAAAGAAAAAAAACTGCTTTTGTATTAGCTGCTTCGAATATCAATTGTATTAACGCCGCAATAATCAAATCAAGATCATCTGGCGGGTGTTTGACACCTCCCCGGCCCTGCCTACCCACACACACACACACACACACATGTACAGGGTACACCCCCTGCCAGGTCAGGGGTCATTCAATGAAATCAAAGCACAGCCGTTGTGGCAAACTATTAACTGTAAAACGGCACAAGCCCAGGAAATCCATGGAACCCAAGGCACAGTTGGATTAACATCTGAAACCTGACGGACCACCCCAGCAATCAGTGCTACCCCCGCCCAACTCTCCCCCACCCCACCCATTATGACCTGCTCACAAATTGCTCGCCCCTTGCAGTCACACAAATGAATAATGAAACGCTTATTGTCGCAATTATTTTATTGCCCTGATATCTGTAGCCTCAAAACATACACCAATAACGTCGACAACGACGCAGCAGCACGAACCTGACTGTGACGGCAACGGAGACGTCGCTGTCGACGTCGACGTCAGCTTTACATGCGACTGCGACATCCCTTGTCCTTGCTCGTGCCCTTGCAAACGCTTGCCAAACGATTTTTGACGTTGATTTTAAGCATACTCTGCCAGGGTAAAACTGTATTGGTCGGATGTTTCGATGTTCTGTTGATGTTTGTAAAGAAAATTTTATTAATTATGAGGCTGAAAAAGTCAGGATTCGCTTAACTATTACATATATATATGAGTTGAAATAGACTGACTAATTTTTATTTTAAGAGATATTTCTTATGCAATATACTTTGCTGTAAATCATTAAAATACAACTTGTTGGAATATTCAAAAGTCATATAAATAAAATTTAATGGTATCCTGGATTTTCCAATATGATATTGTATTTTATTAAATTTTCTTTATAGAGAGATACATTTTGAAATTAAAGAAGAGTATTTCGAATTTGTAATGCTTATATTTGCTGAAATTATTGTTTTGTTTTCTTTTTATATATATATATATGTGTGTGTGTGTTGTGTGTGTGTGTGTGTGTGTGAGTGTGGTCCAGGACAATGCACTTCGTTCATATTGAGGCAGCAGCAACGGCAGCGAGGACTCTGCATAGTACATTGTAATCCTTGCTATTATTTGGGGTTGATTGTTCGTGAGTCGGGCTGATTCTTAGCGTTAGGGGTTGCATGGGGTTGAGAGACGCGGAGACTGCGACCGTTGCTCTGTCTGAGCGTCGAATTGAGGCCTGAATTGCCGGAAGAGCCAAAAACAACAACAATGCATTAGCACTTTAATGCGGCTAGTGAGCATGAAAATGCAGAAACAAATGCGCGCCCATTTCAATTAAATTCTACATGGGGGCTAGCACAACAGAACACAACGGAACACAACAGAACACAACACAACATAATACACAGCATCAGCAACAATAACAGCAACAACTTTGTGAACAACTCAACGCCCCCTTCAGCCGTGCCATTTGCCCATTTGCCCGTTTACGTTTGCGTTTGCATGTGATAGCAATTTATTTCGAGGGTGTTGATGGGCGGTTTTGTTTTCATTGGATTTGTGTTGTTGTTATTCTAATACCCCGCGCGCCAAGTGCTCGACCAACAACCACGATAAATTTTATTTCCAATCAAAAAGCAGCAGTCACCACCGCGCCAGATCCATCTGGATTTGAGGCAAACCTGCGTGTTAAATGCCAGCATATGTGAAAATAAGCTGTGACAAATGGCTTAATTTAGTTGTCAAAGCGCAGCCAACGACGGCAACAATTGTTTAACATGTTTAACATACTAAAAATATTGGCACATTAGCCAAAGATAACAACACGGCGACTCGGCCTGGCTGGCTGGGTGCTTGGCTGAAGGGGTTCGCCCGAAGGGGGATCTGTTGGCCTAAGTTTAGTTCAAGTTTTGGCAGTTGACCTGCTGTTCGCATTTGCCCATACATGAGCCAGCAAACTAAACAGATACTTGACTTGAGGCCAGATCCTTAGGCCTTGCACCTGCCGTGCTGCATGTCCGTCAGTCAGCCTTTCCATTTGCATGTCAAATAAAAATTCTTACGACCCATAGAACATCTGCTATCATTTGGTGCTGGGGTTACTTTCAATCGGCGCCGTCTCTCTCCCTATCACACACACACACACTCTCTCTCTCTCTCTCTATCTAGGCTGATTGACATTCGTTTTGCGCCTTATGAATGGGCGTCCATTGTGAAGTTCGATGCGGAAAAGCCTTTCAATTGGCGGCCGCTACGGGGCAGGTACTTAAGCTGGCTGGGCGACAATGCAACCGGCTTCTGCTTTCTGGCTTCTGGCTGACGAGCTGCTTTTATTGGTATTGCACCCGCGGCGACAGTCGCTAAGCTTCGCTCCGTGCATCGATCAATTACACCGGATTTATGCGGCCTGACATTTACATGTGTTGCGGTAAGCTTTAGCGCGGGGGTGCCCACAACACTGGCAGAGTAAAGCCGTCGTCGGTGTCGCAGTCCATCACATTGTCTACGCATTAGTTCCTCTGCGCTGCTGGCCGTGCTCAATTGGCCAGAAAAACTGTTTGAGCACGCACTCGAACACATGACTACAAAAGTGCATTTGCCATTTTCCTGTTTCTGTCTGTTGCTCTTTTAGCGATCTTTTACCTTTGTTGTTGTTGTCATTGTTGTTGTTGTTCTTATTGTTGTGGGGAATTCCGCCTACTTAAGTCTTTTTTGACTTGCAATTCGGAAATTCTGGCTTATCCTATTTTCTTTATTGGTTAAAGAATCTGTTGTTGCTTAATGTACGCATTGTTTTGCTGGCTTAGCTATCCAAACAATCCCATCAAGCCGACACAGAACTTAGCTCCTACGCTGAGCTCGCTCGGTTGTTCCCATGAACAACAGACAAATGCCCATGCCCATTGATGAATGCACGAACATCTAAGCCAGCCTAGAGGGAAAGGAACCGCGAACAAAATATCTCTGAGCCTGTCAATTAATGTAAGTATCTTTTTCAATTACGAATTGTTCGAAGAGCGGGGAAAATATTTTATTTGCGCAGAGTACTGAATGGGATTACTCTTCATCAATTGCCTTCACTTAAGTTTATTAATTATATTTTACATAAATATAAATGAAAATGTAAATCTGTTGAAATTTAGCAATGTTTCAAATAGAGTGCAATAACAAATACAAGTTTCTAAAACTTGATTATAATGAAAAAATATACATACAGTGTATAACATTAATATTCGGTTAAACTATTTATTAAAACAAGTAAGAAGGCTCTAGTCGAGACGACTCGACTACGAGATCCCCTGAACCCTGCAAAAAAGTGATACTCTTCTTCTTTACGCACTTATGAGCGCGCGCTCTGCTAACCGCGCAGTTGCTGTCGGAGGCGGGTTGGGCTGAATTTTGGACGCTCATAACTCCATATCTAGATGGACTATCTTTATGCAATTTTCAAAGTAAATTAAGAGTATCTAAATCTATCTATATGCCAAATTGCAAAATCTCTAGTATTTGAAATGCTTTTTTTTTAAATTGGTGGCGAAGGGGGCGTGGCATCCAAAATCTGTAAATTACATAATCTGCGTATCCAAAATGGGATGAGTTATCGAAAAAACAAAATAAACTCGTACTGCGTAGCTAACATACGCATGTTCATGTGAAATTTCAGCAACCATTATACCCTGAATTCCCATTTTCAATGGGTTCAGAGTATAATAAAAAACCATTATATCCTGATTTCCCATTTTCAATGGGTTCAGGGTATAAAAAGTCTAAATGGTAAGTTTTAGATTGAAGAATTACCTTCTCAGAGTACACAAAAAGGTATTATATTTAACATAACCAATAGAAATGATACATAAACCATTTCGAATTTTAATAGTTGTTTAAGAAAAAAAAACGAAAAAATTAACTCTTTTCGAAAATTAAAAATTAAGATATTATTGAACATAACTGAAGAATAATAAAAATTACTTGAACAATTTGATCTGCCACGAATTTGTCTCAAATAATATGGATAACAAAAGGTTGGCTTTTTCTAAAAAACCGGAGCAAGAATTAAAGGCACGATGTCCTTTTCTGGTAAGGCTTTGCAGCATAGTTTATTCAACAGCAACTGGATTGTTCAGAACGCCAGGGAAGTCTGCAGATGGAGCCAAATAATGGTAGCAACCCATAGCAATTTGTATGAAAACGTTGAAATTAGGGCATGCGGTCTGTGTGTCAGAGAGAGCTCTATCTGCAGCAGACTGTGAGGAAAGCGGATGGCTTGTCTGGATGTGGCTGCTCCTCTAGATGCTCTTGAGCGATTTGAAGTACCAGAAAGGCAACACATGGATCCTATCCCTACGGTCAAACGTGAGCATTGTTTGGAACGACACTGCTGCTCCGGTTGCTATTCTCTGTTTTTGCCTTACCAGCGATTGTTGCTGCTGAGCTATGCAAATCCAAAAGCCCAACAGTCGGACAGACGGCCAAGCCGACAGACAGAGAGACGGCGAGCTGTTGTTGAGGTTGGTACGGGGCTGTTGGGGGGCTGGTGGGCTGGTGGGGTGGTAGGGTGCGGGGAATGCGCCCACCTTGACAAATACCATTTTCGAAATTGAAAGACAAACTTTTGAGCAGTCGACATTGTCTGTTGGAAATGGAAATGAGACACAATGTGCAGCAGTCAGCGTGAAGGCATCCGCTATCCTGCTGACGAATTTGCTGAGTGTGTTGATTTGTTGATTCGTTTCGCCTAATCGCAACCACCCACCATCAGAGTCAGCTAGCCAGCCAAGTAGCCCACCATCCAACAGGCAGAAACCAGCAACAATCAGCCAGCAGAAAGCCGGTCTGCAGACAAACTTGTCCAGTTTGCGTATTATCCCAGCCATGGACCTTGCCTGTCCCATGCCGTGCCGTGCCTGGACCGTACCGGACCGAGCCGTACGCAAATGTGTTTGTCCTGTGCAAGGACATGTGTCTGAAAGTTTGGCTCTGCATATATCAATCTGTCTCTCTTACACTCACTGCACGAATGGAAATGTGTTGAAAATTTATTGACATTATTCAATTAATTATTGTGCAAATATTTTAACACACACACACACACGCACGCAGAGGCTCGTAAGTGGCAGGGAATTTGTCATTAATTGTGAATTAGATTTGCATGAATTTGCAGCGTGTGTTCAACTTGTTGTCGACAATGTGTGACATCAAAACTCAGAGCATCAGTCAGTCACTCATCCAGACAGTCAGTCAGTTAGCCAGTCAGTCCATCAGTCGGCCAGGCTGTTGCCCACTTGTCTATTCATTCACCTTATGCAGTGAAGCGTTGCGCAAACATCGAGCGCCAATTCCTGGCTCCTCGCATAGAACGAGCATGAGGATGCGCCAACTGCCCCATTGACCATGTCCGTTTCCGCTCCAGCTCCCGCTGCCATTGCCCCGCCGGAAACGGCGGCCGGACCAGCCACTCCCCATCTCTGACTGGCAATTGGCTCTGCCACCGGATGCTGCAGCCATAGCTTTGTCTGATATTCAGCTGCCATTGTATTTGTTGGTTGATTATTTCACATTAATTTCGGCTGCGTGTGCAAATACATTTTCAAATAATTGAATTAATTTAATTTAACGAACACGCATCGATTTCTATTTGGCCAATGTTAAATACTAATATTCATTTTGATGCGCTCGTAAATTAGCTAAATTACTTTTTAATTGCAAACAGTTCAATTTACCTTTTGATGAATGCAATTTATACAAATTTCAATTAAAAATTAACAACTTTACGTGTTTTGCTAATATATACCATTCTTTCATACAATCCGTTTAATCAAAGGTAATGTATTCAATTTTTGTATATTCACAAATATATTTTCAAATTACAAAAGTTATACTGCCTTTTATACCCTGAACCCATTAAAAATGAGAATATGGTTGTATTACAAGTATGTAACAGGCAGAAGGAGGCGTCGCAGACCCCATCAAGTATATATGTATATATTATTGATCATGCCGTTGAGCTCAGTCGATATAGCCCTATCCATCCGTCCGTCCGTCCGTATGTATGAACGCGGTGATCTCAGAAACTATTAGAGCTAGAGACTTCAATCTCTTCTTTTGTTATGTCCGTGTATTGTACGCGGTATACGAGTTTGTTTCAGAAAATCGATATATTTTCCCGTTGCAGAGTTATCGATTAAAACGTTTATCGATTTTCAGTTATAAAATTATATCTCGTTCATCTTTAGAGTTAAAGTCCCAAGTCTTCTGCATATAAATAATAAAATTTCGATTTTTGTTAGATTTTAGATACCGGCCCCACATTTGAAAAAAAAAAAAAAAAAAAGTAGTTCGAATACTTGAGACTTGCAATTTGACAAATAAACACATTTGAATGCCATTTCTACGTTCTCAAAGTTTCATGAAGATCCTCCGTCAGTAATAGAGTATAGCCGTCCGAAGTATAGCTCAACGTTTACGTTTTGGCAGGGTTCGGGGGATCTCGTAATTGAGCAGTGTCGACCAAAGATTTCTTCCTTATTTTATTTATTATTTCATGCACTTATTGGGATGAAATATATATTTATTATATTTATATTATATTTAATATATTTATTAATATAACTCTTCTATACACCGTTTCATAATAATCGAACTAGCAGAAAATATTGATTGCATTACGGCCTTACTATGGTAGGCTGGAACTTTAATTGGAATATTAGATAATAGATTATTACACCATTATTTATTGCTGTAATTTCTTTTCCATTCTGTCAGCTCTGTCAATTTGCGAATACTTACATAATTATGCATGAATGATCGTAAAACACTGTGTGATGATTCTTGGGGGAGGCGATTGTCAAACAAACATGATTCGGGACATTTATCATATTCCAATGATTTTAGCCACATGCCGTGAGGGCTCTCGCCCGCCGCTGTCAAAACACAATTTGGGTTATTAGCCGCGTTGCTGGCGACGTCTCGCATTTCATCCAATCCAGTGGAGCTGCTGGCGTTGGCTGCTTGATAAAGGTGTGTTGCGGCTGCCAATCGATAAGCGGCAGTAGTCGCTGTTGCCGTTGCTGCCAGCACATCAGTCATTGTCACAGCGTAGAGCCCGAACCATGGGTACGAGCCATCAGCCAGCCAACCACAAAACCGGCCACCCACTCACCCAGAACTGTCGAATATGATTAATGCGATGCCGCTGCAGCTAAGCTTGCCGTTGCTGGGCCGTAGCACTAGAGATAGAGATACAGATGCCCAGATACGAGATAGTATGAGTGTGTTCTAAAACATGCCGAAACTTATGGCACCAACTTCTCAGATAATGCCCAGTAAACTTCACACTCGTGCCGATGGGCCGATTTGTTGTGTTTTGATTGCCAAACACAAAAACTGGCAAAGGACGACGACGCGTGGGCAGCGTGGCCTGGCGTGGTCCAGCAGTGATTTTGAGGACACGTGCCCGCATTTTCGGAACGTAAGGTTTCACGGATTAATTTCAATTTGCTTGCAGCAGCCGAGCATTCACTTGGCGAGGGGGAGGCACTGTTAACGGTACGGCTTTGCTGCTAATTATGTGTGGAATGTTTAAGATAACAAAACACAATGCAGTGACGACGACGTCGACGATTGCAGCAGCAGTAAAAGGACAGCCAAAGACGGGCACTTGTCAGCCTGAGCCAGGCTCGTTGCTGTTGCTGTTGTTGTTGTATCGTTGTTGCTATTGGCCTAATCCGTAAGTGTCGCTCAAAAGGCACGCAGCGACAGCAGCCGCTGATAGAGCACATTCACTCATACACACACACACACACACACACACACACACACTCGCCTCTCTCTCTCTCTCTCTCTACTCCTCTCTCTCTCTGAGTAGCAGAGAGCGCGTGTGGCGAGGACCTGAGCCGTTGCTAGAACCAGAGTTGAGATGGGGCCATATAATGTGGCGACTGATGACATCGACATCGACGCGTCCATCGACAGACAGGCGCAGCCCACACGGAATGTATGTGTGTGTGGAGCTGAGTTTCGGAGCCAGCCTGTTGGTCAAAGATAACAGCAATTTATTTTCAAGTCATCATTTTAATTATCCCGTTTGCAATGTTGGCCAAACCTTGCGAATGGGCGCGGCGCGCATTAAACGTGACCACAGCAGCAACAACAACAAAGAGCAAAGCGTGCGCGAACGCTTGCCAGCAGCAGCAGCAGCAAGCAGCAACACAACAGCAGCAAACAGCAGCCATTTTGCTTCATTAAATATATAATATGTGTATTTTTTAATTTAACAGAAATGTTTTGCACAAAAATTTCCCTCGAAACAAAGTTTGAGCTCCGTGCGTTGAATCTCCACATTCAAGCTCCAAACTCATTGCCAGAATTTGTGTCTGTCTGTTGGCTGCAGCTGAGCGGCAAGCGAGATGGTCAGGTGCGGGGACGGGGACGGGGATCGGGGATGGAGCGTCGACAAATATCCTTTTCGGTTTTTTATTCTCCATTTTAGCTAAACAAGGGACCGGAGCGAGTGGCAGACCCAGGTTCTTGCAACAGATTCCTGTATGTGTGGCGGCTGGCCCAATACCAGTTGGCAATGTGGCTGCGGCCCCGCCTTCATGCGTTCTTTTTCATTTAAACCGTTACCGGAAGCGTTCATGAGAAAGTTTCCGCTTTCATAACCGAATTTTAATTAACTTTCGAAACCTAATTACAAAGTATTATTATAATGAAAAAGCAGTGCACAAGCGAACGCAAGGGGCGCCCATGACACGGGGCCCGAGCAAAGAGTACGGGCCGCGATACGGGTACGGACTACCCAACAAACTGAGCGAGCTCTGCCCCTGCATGCTAAAAAAAAAAGTGCTGTGACTACAACGATGTCGACGACGACAACGATGGCGACGGAGACGATGTTGCCTCCGCCATTGCTACGTGCGCTGTCTTTGCCCTTTCTATGCAATGGGGAATGGGACAGGCACCGGAGACGGGGATCGGTGGCACTACTTCCTGTGTATCCATCCGTATAAGCTGGCGCTGCTGCTAGCTACGCTGTTACGGGTGCGGGCCGCATTGGGGAGTAAAAGAGTTGGCATTGCCTGCCCATTTTTATGGCCAGAGACTCTTTTATGGCCACGCCAGCTTGAAGCTTGAGCTACAGAGCTACAGCCCATTGCCAGCTGGACGGACTGGCTGCCGGCTCTGTTTAGCTCTCTGTGTCCTCGTTTCAAAATTAAAATATTCCATTAGAAAATTACTACAAGATGTGGTTTTTTAACATGCGCTGAAAAAGCTTACCAACTAATTGGATGCTACCCAGCTCTCGCTCACCAAGTTTCGGTAGAGACTAAACTAGAATTCGGTTTGTGGTTATTTCTGGGGAATAAATCTACCCTTAACATTGGTATTTTAAAGTAGTTTTTTAAATTTTCGTTTATCTGCTCGTTCAGAAATAGTAGTATATTCGGTTCTATCCATAACTTGAAGATCTTTCGCTGATATTTTATTATAACAATCAATAAATAATTAAATTAAAATTTTAAAAGTATTGAACATTTGTAAGTAAATTCATTTTCCACAGTTTTAGAGCTAGAAATAAAAAATAAATTAAAATTTCAAAATTTATCTTTTCTAACCCTCACTTAATTATTAACGCAAAAAAAGTAATATTTTCCGCAATAAAAAGATAAACTGAATATAAATATTCATTATCAAATATGTCCATTAATATTCATAAGAATCCAAAGCCCCCTCAGTTTTATTTATTTAACTTTTGTATATCTCTTACAAAAAGAGTTGTCAGAAGTAATTTTTTAATACATATTGCAAAAAATATATATACATTTCAATAAATATCTGAATGTAGGCAATATTCGAGTCTACAAGCTGCTTCCAGTCGAGCACATGAATTTTAATGCACAACAAAACGTCATGACAATTTTGTAATTGTATTGTGACAGCAGCAGAATTATTTTTATGATGAAGGTTGTGGGGCTTACTCTAAGCAAAAAGTTCAGAATTTGTAATAGAATTTTATATGCAAAGCTGAAACGAGGGACTAGTCCGTCATATGCGAAAATAATTACATATTGATCGCGTGCCCAGGCGAAGCGGTTTGGCTTTGGCATTATGAATAGATAGCTCCCGTCTGACAGAGTGAAGGACCAGAGCTCAACAAACCCTGGTCCCTGCCCAGATGCCATCGAACATGAACGTCTTTGCAGCGCGCATGTCTGACATGAAGGGGCTTAAATATAGAATGTGAACAAACTGATTGTGGGTGGTGCTGGGGGTGATGGTGATGGTGATGGTGATGGTGCGAATAGGGTCTGGTTCGGTGGTTGCAGCAACCCCAAAGCACAGATTTCAGAAAACCAGTTCAATCCAACTGGGGTTGCTTGCCGCCAAAATGAAGAAACTCTAACGCTGCCAGTCACAATGTCAAGGAAAGAAAAACCAAATCGAAGCAGCAGTCGCAGTCGCAGTCGCAGTCGCAGTCACAGCCGAAGCGGCAACAAACCAACGCCATTTTCTTGGCTCTGAGTGCCCCCCCTTAACAATGCGTGTTCTTTTATGCAGAGCCATAAAATGTATTAAAGCAACGGTCATACGAATTGATATACATATAAAATGGTGACCTTCCGAGCTGCTTAATTAAAAAGACAACAGCTTGTTAATCATGACCGGATACCACACAGCACAGATAAGTGTGTCCGTGTGTGTGTGTGTGTGTGGTGGAGCGCTAGAAAGGTATTTTATTCGAGAATTATAAATGAAAGCCCAGCCAGGTAGCCAGTCAACCAGACATGGGACAAATTGTAGATTCTTGAAATGAATCACAAAGATAACTAACCATGGGCCCAGTAGTTAGAGTGTAAATACATGTGAGACTTTACGTACCACGTACTATATGTTTGAGTAAAGGGTAACTGCGTCGGATCAGGCGCGGTCGTTATTTATATTGGGCAGATAAGAAGCAGATATGAGGGCAACCAGTCCTAGGTGTCATATGTACTATATTGCCAGCCAGCAAATAGGGACACTGTGCAGCGGACTCCATTGCTGCATTTGGGATAGGTGACTATCACGCTGGATAGGCTGGGCAACTCAGGACAGTTGTTGTTGTTGCTGTTGCTGTTGGCTTGATTGTTTACCTTGTTGTTCGTTGCAATTTACGAGTGCACTCTGATAAGTTTATCAACAAAAAATAGGAGAGAAAACTGCACTCTACATCCGAGTTGCGATAAGATAGGCAAGAGCTCTTGGAACCGCTCGATGAGCTGGTGCACCCAGGCCGCAGGCGCTATCGGTCGTTCCATGTTGCTGCATTGATAGTTCGATCCAATCAATACAGAAATGCTTGTTGGAGGTCAGTTGTTTAAGCAAACAAAGGCAACGCTTTGATTACCGTCTGCCCATGGAAAGTTCAAACAAATCGTGGATATATTTTTAATTTCTTTTTTTTTTATATTTCAAACATTAAAATTGTCTTTTTTTTAATTTTTGCACGATTCATAATATTAATTTTAACTAGCTTTAGATTTCTGATGTTTATTATTTCGTTTTCTGCTGACATTTATGAATTTCAATAAGTATATTTTACATTGTATATTATTTATTTTTTTATTTTTATTTTTATTCTTTGCATTTCCATATTTAAACTATTTTTGTTTATTAACTTTAATCAATTAGCTTAGCTTGATGTAAAAATGCGCGTTGTGTGTGTGTGTGTGTGCGCACAATAATAAAATTAATATTAAAAATTATTGAATAATAATTGCAGTTTTTCGTTCATTGTTGTTTTTGTTTCGTATTTCGTCTTGCTCTTTTATTATTTATGCTAATTAAATGTTAAATGCTATACAATATTTGTTAATCTTGTGTAGCATACATTTGATTAATTCTCAAGTTAGATTAAATTGTTGTTGTTTTTTCTTCTTTTTTTTTGTGTTTTGTTTATTTTTTTGTTTTTTGTTTGGGCTTTGAGTTTAATTTTAGCTCTCTTAAATACAATATAGTACATACACAAATATTTATAGACTATTTACAAATGGCTTAGGCCTAAACGAATTCGTACAAGTACAGAAAACACTCAATGCAAATAAAAATTGATGTTTAATTATTGTATACACATAATAAAAATGGAAATAATTTATAAAATATATGATAAAAACGCGAAGTTTCCAATGCATGGCCAATTTTTGTTGCTTAGTTCGATAAATTTGAGGATTCTTAATGGGGATCTTGAAATTGTTGGATATTTCATTTTATTTGGTTTTTGATCATTAGCGATTCGAATTCGATTACCTTTGGATAAAGGAGTTGATTTTTCTTTTTCTTTTTCTTTTTGTAATTAACATTACACACAATCCCGCTTTCTCTCTCTCTCTCTCTCCCTCTCCCCCCTGTTTTGCGGTGTCTCTCTCTCACTATCAGTTGCTTTCACACACATTTAAAATGTTGAATTCAAACCGATTTGATTGTTATTGCTTATATAGAGAATAAACAAATGGCACGGAAGTTCTTGTTTTTAGCAGACATAATTTGTTAACAAAGTTCTATTTCTGAACGGCCGATTGAATCAACTATATATATGTATATATATATATGTATATGTATATGTATATGTGGCCGATTACTGCGCTTACAACTACATCACTTTTTTCTTGAATTCCTCAACAGAATGACTTTGAAAAACAGAACAAAAACATAAAGGCAAAGAAGACTAAGCATGTGCTTCCAGAAGATTGGGTTGAACTATTTACAAGTGTAGGAGCCTTACTCACGTGCGCGTGAGCTCAAAGGATGCGCCCAGGTGCTAAAAGCCATTGAACAGTCGCTCGCTAATTGGGCCCGGCCGCCCGAACCCAACTGTGATTGCAACCAGGTCCGGGCAGCGAGTCGGCGACTGGCGATCTCAGTTACTACACAAAGCCGCGCCTTGTGCTGGGCTACAGCAGATTCTGTAATGCGGCGGCGCTGTTGAATGTCAAGCTGTGATTCCAGTTGCGATAACTGGCCGCGGCCGCATATTGTTGATAGTTGTTGTAGAGTTGCTGCTGCGCCGCCTGATGCTGCTGCAGTTGCTCCTCGCTGAGGTCGCTGGTAATGTTGGAGGAGTCTTCCTGCAGCTCCGCTGAGAGTTGGCTATGCAGCAGCTGTTGCTGCTGCTGCTGCTGTTGTTGCTGCTGCTGGTGTTGCTGTTGCTGCTGCTGTTGTTGCTGTTGCTGCTGTTGCTGCTGCTGCTGCTGCTGTTGCACTGAGGCGGCCAGCTTCTGTGAAAAATTGGTAGCCACCGCTGGCTTGCTGCTGGCCTTTGTTGTGGTATTTGTAGCGGATGTCAGTTGCTGCGCCGCCTGCTGCTGTTGCTGTTGTTGCTGCTGCTGGTGGTGTTGCTGTTGCTGTTGCTGCAAGTGTTGCTGCTGTGCTGCTGCTGCTGATGCGAGCCGCCGCCGCCGCCAAAGCGCAGCATCTGCTCCGCGCGCCCTTAAGCCAGCGGGTACTGGTGATGTCACAAGCTCGTGGTGCCGGCAGGCGCGTGGTAGCCGAGGCTCTGGTAGTACGAGTCCTGGCCTAAGGCAGCATGTGAGTTGGTCAGCGGACTGAGTGTGTTGTACCCGGCATACTGGCTCATGTCGTACATCTTGATGTCCGCCTTGGACTCTGTGGGCAGCAGGCGATTTATGGAAAATGGATGGCTGGAGGGCGTGTAGCCCGAGGGCTCCTGTTTCAGTGGATGCATCGATGAGTGGTAGTCGCTGATCAGCGACGGATGGCAGCGATTCGCCATCATCGCGGACAGCTCCTCCTGCTGCAACTGGTGGTGGTGCTGATGGTGATGTTGGGTACATGTTGCGGCTGCTGGCCGAGGCACAGCTCTGCGTTGGCATGCAGCATCGCCAGCGCCTCGGCATCCTTGCTGTGCGCTGCGCTCAGTACGTTGACGCCCGCCAACGCCACGCCGCCGCCGCCCGACTCCTTGTGGTGCTGGTGGTGTTTCCAGGCGACTCGTGTGATGGTGAT
>JAUESR010000032.1:0-74879 GCA_030914345.1 Drosophila koepferae
GGGCGAATTGGGTAATTGTGGTGGTGGGGCGAAGTGGGGACCGGAATACAAAATCTGACAATAACCGAAATTGTATTAAATTAGTATCTATATATATGCAGAAGACTTTTAGACTCTAACTCTAAAGATGAATTAGCTAGAATTTTATAACTGATTCCCGATAAATTCGTTTATCAATAACTTTGCAAATAAACAAGTTATCGAATTTATGAAACAAACTCGTACTGTGCGTGCAATATACGGACCTAATACAAAAAGAATGAACTCTCTAGCTTTTGTATCTTCGGAAATCGATGCGTTCAAACAGACGAACAGAGGGACAGACGTACAGACGGACACCCGGACAGACGGACGTGGCTATATCAACTTTTCAAATCACCCTTATAACTCCATTTCTAGAAGGACGATCTTGATGAAATTTTTAGAGTAGATTAAGAGTATCTAAATCTATGTGCCGAATTGCAAGTCTGGTATTTGAAATGCGTTTTTTTCAATTTGGGGGCGGAGGGGGCGTGGCATCCAAAATCTGAAAACCACAAAAACTGCGTATCCATAGTATCTATCTAAATATATAAAAAGTTAAAGTCCCTAGCTGAAACGGTGTAGAAGTTATGCTCAAAAAACCTTAAAAAATTTAAACGAATTTTCGATTTTTTTTATCGATAATTTGGAAATGGGATGAGTTATCAAAAAACAAAATAAACTCGTACTGCGTAACTAACATACGAGTGTTCATGTGAAATTTCAGCTCTCTAGCGTTTGTAGTTTCCGAAATCTCGACGTTCATACAGACGGACGTTCATACGGACAGACGGACGGACGGACGGACGGACGGACAGGGCTCAATCAACTTATTTTTTTATGCTGATCAAGAATATATATACTTTATGGGGTCTGCCACGCCTCCTTCTGCCTTTTACATACTCTTAACAAAATCATTATACCCTGATATCCCATTTTCAATGGGCTCAGGGTATAATAAAGTTAACCTATGGGAACAGAGTATCTCGCAGTTAGATGCGCCTAACTGCAACGTTCTTACTTGTTTTTTTTTTTTTTTTTTTTTTTTTTTTTTTTTTTATACCCTGAACCCATTGAACATGGTTTTGGTTTTGGTTTTGTGAAAATGTATGTAACAGGCAGAAGGAGACGTCGCAGACCCCATAAAGTATATATATTCTTGATCAGCATAAAAAAATAAGTTGATTGAGCCCTGTCCGTCCGTCCGTCCGTCCGTCCGTCTGTCCGTATGAACGTCCGTCTGTATGAACGTCGAGATTTCGGAAACTACAAACGCTAGAGAGCTGAAATTTCACATGAACACTCGTATGTTAGTTACGCAGTACGAGTTTATTTTGTTTTTTGATAACTCATCCCATTTCCAAATTATCGATAAAAAAATCGAAAATTCGTTTAAATTTTTAAGGTTTTTTGAGCATAACTTCTACACCGTTTCAGCTAGGGACTTTAACTTTTTATATATTTAGATAGATACTATGGATACGCAGTTTTTGTGGTTTTCAGATTTTGGATGCCACGCCCCCTCCGCCCCCAAATTGAAAAAAACGCATTTCAAATACCAGACTTGCAATTCGGCACATAGATTTCGATACTCTTAATCTACTCTAAAAATTTCATCAAGATCGTCCTTCTAGAAATGGAGTTATAAGGGTCTAAAGTTCAGCCCAACCCACCCCCAAGCCACGGCAGCAACTGCGCAGTTAGCAGAGCGCGCGCATCTAAGTGCGTAAAGAAGAAGAGTATCACTTTTTGGCAGGGTTCAGGGGATCTCGTAGTCGAGCCGTCTCGACTAGAGCCTTCTTACTTGTTTTTTTTTTTGGGTCGGATTGTAAAGTTATTGTGGGAAAAAGTTTGAAAAATATCGAAAATATAGATATATCGATATATAAACTTGAAATATCATCGATACGATATTTTTAAAATATTCGACAACCCTAAAAATTATATGTACTCTATGAAATACTCTTCCTTTAGAGCCGATTAATATCTAATCTTTTTCACTTACAACAACGTATTTCAGCTATCAACTCTAATTGGCTTGCGAACGAGCATCAGGTATTCCCCTAGACGTGACTTTTATGCGCGAGCTTATCAGAAGGGAGGCAATGTTGAAGACACAGAAATTATTGTAATTATTGCTTCTGCGCTGTGTACATATGTATGTCAAATTCTCTAAAAAGTATTCATGTTAATACGCAAAGCGAGCGATATAAAATTCAGAAAATGCCGCAAACTACATTTAAATAAGTAGATACGTACATGCCATAAGGTAGCATAAATTATCGCGACAGCAACAGCAACAGCAATTGAAAAAGCATGTTCTTCGCCTTTGACGCTGCTGTTGCTGGTGTAATAAAAACTATTTTAAAAAAACCTCTTATAATTAACATAAGGTCTCACCGGGCCGGGTTCAGAGAAAGCCAATGATAGATAGCAACAAATGCGAGTAATGTGAGTCAGTATAGCTATAGGTATATATACATATATATAAGTTAAGGATACATAGTAGGCTGGATTCTCCAATCTGACGTTCGAGAGGAGAGCACAACTTACGGAGCTGATTCTATTCAGTTAATGTTCGGACGAGACAGAGTTTAGACCGTTGTTCCTAAATTATCCAAAATTATATAAAGTATGTTATTTCATTGAATCCTAGTGTATTTGTCTACGCGAGAATATAACGCAGCGCAAATAATCGCTACTCTCGTACTATGTGTGCGCTTAACTGGCGCCCGAGCAGGGATAATTTAGAAATGGGATGAGTTATCGAAAAAACAAAACAAACTCGTACTGCGTAATAACATACGAGTATTCATGCAAAATTTCACTAGTTTTTGTAGTTTCCGAGATCTGGACGTTCATACGGACGGACAGACGGACAAACGGACGGACAGGGCTAGATCAACTTATTTTTTTATTCTGATTAAGAATATATATACTTAATGGGGTCTGGACGTCTCTTTCTGCCTGTTACATACATGGTCGGATCATCATCATCATCTTGACTGCCCGAGCCTGAATTGCCCAAACCGAACAAATACGAAGTTAAGTGGTCGCTTTGCTCATATTCCGGTCCGTGAAAAAGTTTGTTCTAGTTGTCCAGTCTATGTGTTGTATGGTTAGTGGCTAAACCTAAATAGGCTCACTGCTAAGCAAGCATTTTATAATAAATATACAAATATAAAAAAAAAAAAAATTAAAAATAATAATTTTTGAAAAAATGTTTTCTGTGGGACTCGAAACCCACGCACCTAAGTATAGTTTGCATAGCGCTTACCACCAGCGCCACTACCCTGGCCTAAGCCTAGTTAACTAAAACCAAATAAGGCATTGCTAGAGCGCCTTTTGACAAAACTTAAGTAACAATCGAAAAATTCCCAATTCAGTTACAATTCTTAAGCTAGGTACACACAATGCAAACAATTTGCAGCAAGTTGATTGCTGCAATCAAATTTGCACGTTTGAACACGAGAGCAAACATTTTGCTGCAAACAAAAAATTTGCAATAACTGTTTGCGGCAAATTTTTTTGCTTGTCGTCTGAATACAGAATTTTGACGTTAAGTTGGTTGCGTCAGTTGCTTGCAGGGTTGCATGTGCTGTTTGCTTTCAATCGCTATATTGCAGCAAGCAAACCACCTAAATTCATTAAAAATGACGACGGAAATAATTATAAAATTCAAAATTTTTGTAATTAATAAAATTTATTGAAAATATCCGAGTAGTTGATTATTTCATATATGTTTATATTGCCATGACACTTCATCATCAGGCACAAAAAAATGTTTAAATTCAGTAGAGTTTTCCGTACTTCTTTGAAATGGTATGCAGTTTATGTTTTGACTCTTTCTTGGCCATCAACCAGTTATGTAATGCGCAAATTGCAGAGACAACATTTATTGTCTTTTCTGGCCCTAGTCCCAATGGCAGGTTGATTTCTAAATGGACATGGTTTCATTATGTATCTTTTCTATCCGAATGCATCATCCGCTACAAGTACATGGGGCGGGGCACCTCCATCCTCCATCAGAAATTATTCCTTTGCCTCCTACATCGAAGTAAATTATTTTTTTTTTTTAACAAATCTTTCACTTCTCACTTTTTATGAAATATTTTTATCAAAATTACTAATATAGCAATAGAGCAACTCTCGATTTTTGTGCCGACATAATATTAACACGTCGTTATTCCTTGACTTTCTCCAAACAATAGAACTTGCAAATGAGTGTCACTTGCAAGCAATGCAAACAAAAAAATGAAAACACGTGTAGACATTAACGCAATATATTGCACGAAATAGCCATGCAAAAATTTACGTGCAACACAAAAATTGATTGCAACAAGTAATTTGCATGCAATATTTGCATTGGTGTGAACAGTTGTTCAAACGTATGCTACAAATTATGTTGAACTTGCTGCAAATTGTTGGCATCGTGTGTACCTAGCTTTAGAATATTCTGGCATGCAAACTTTTGTACACTTGCTCACATAAACATAACTCTGCGTACACCAAAGAAAATATTTATTTTTTAAGTTTAACCATTAATAGCGCTCGATATAAACAAGATATTTAATTTTTTCTTTTCTTATTAGTTTCCTTAGTTATTAAACTTAATATTTAATATCACTTCATTTATGAAAACAAAAAACTAAGGCATAATATAACTATTTTAAAAAAAACCTTATCAAAATAAGACCTTCCAAAAGTCTGCATACATACGTAGAATTCTGCGTACAATGAGGGAATTCGCGATTACAGTTAACTTTTTCAGCTGCGTCTTTTTGTTAGTTATTTTCTCGGAAATTTGCAAGCACATTTTTTCAATTTTCTGCGCTTGTCGCATTATGGTGACCAAGGGAAAAGAGATCTGTATTGAAGAGCGTAAATTAATTTGAAAATTTCGTCCTGGCGAGAAATCGGACGATTGGTTGGCAGAACTCATTCCTCATGTCAGAGAGCGTACGACAACTACATTTCAACAGGCTCCATATGATAGAAGCCCCGATCTGGCCGTCCTTCGTTGCTGATAGAAAAGGAGAAAAAGCTAATTGTTCAGCTTGTGCCCCCAAATCCAAGGATTACTGCACACCAAGGAAGTCTTGAAACTGTGGAACGTTTTAACGAAACGTTGTCCGATCAAACTGTTCGCCGCATTTGGAAAGGGCGGGGTATAATGGACGAATGGCCCATAGGAAGCCCCATATTTGAAAAGCAAAAAAAAAAAAATAAAGAGTATGAACAAATGCCTCTTTTTCTACAAATTATTTTCTTCTCCTTAACTCCAAATATACAAAACTTGCTCTGAACCCAAAATACGACACTGTTCCAGAAGCTAGTCGGCTTGGTAATCTGCTCATAAGTGCGTAAAGAAGAAGAGTATCACTTTTTTTTTGCAGGGTTCAGGGTATCTCGTAGTCGAGCCGTCTCGACTAGAGCCTTTTTACTTGTTTTTATTTTACGCAGATTCCCTTAGGACAGGGATGCTTTCTAAGCTACTTGAAGCGCTTTGGCAACTAGGAAACTGACGAATGCCCCTGGTGCGGATGAGGACTGGTGGAAGACGCCAAACACATCTTATTCGAGTGTGGATGCTACCTATAGGAGAGGCGTTGTCTAGAAGAGGCAACGCCATGCTGGAATCTGAAGCAGTATAAAATTTTGTGAATAAAAGAAAACAAAAATAACAAGTAAGAAAGCTCTAGTCGAGACTGCTCGACTACGAAATCCCCTGAGCCCTTCTTCGAACGAATAATATTCTAAGAATGCTTCGTTTCGATTCTCCACGCGTAAGAAACTATACATGCAAAAACACGAGCACACACACACGCTGATTTATGCTACGGACATGGCTATATCACTCAGCTCGTCACCCTGATAAAGAATATACGTACTTTATGGGGTCTGCCACGCCTCCTTCTGCCTGTGTCATACTTTTAATAAAACCATTATACCCTGATTTTCCATTTTCAATGGGCTCAGGGTATAAAAGTAAATAAAATAAAATAAAATCGAAAGGGGAAGTCGCCAGCGATGCAAACATTTTTGAAATCCACAAAGCGTATCGGTTGTGGCTTTTTATTGCTTTTGAATTAAATTGAATTTTATGCGACTCCCTTCGAGCAGGGCAACAAACCAATCAGCCAACGTTGTTGATGGAATGTGAGTCGAGATGACTAACTTGATATGACAGATTCGGTTTACGCTACTATGTCTGCTGACCATAAAGCCCTGAGCATGGCCTAATTATTAATGTATTATTCGAAATAATACATATGTATGTATGTACACATATGTGTCCATGTTTGCACACATCTCAACATTGTGTGTTTTATAATTATTCCTCTGTACGTTCTCTTTGAATATTTGGGAGTTGTTTTGGGCCAGAGTAAATTGAAAGTAGCGGCCAGAATTTAAAAGGCGACGAGCTTTGCTCTATGCTACATTAATTGGCCCTTAGACTTTGTTAACAATGAAATTGTGCTGCCTACTCATTAGGAGTAATTCGTTAATTGAATTGCTCAATTGATATTTGGAGGATTATGAGTATAACACCAAACAGCCTATTAATATTTATGATATTGATCAAAATTATGTAACTGGCAGAAGGTGGCGTGGCGAGAAAATTTGATATAGCCATGTCCGTCTGTCCGTCCGTCCGTTTGTCCGTCCGTATGAACGTCGAGATTTCGGAAACTACAAAACCTAGTGAAATTTTATATGAATACTCGTATGTTGTTACGCAGTACGAGTTTGTTTTGTTTTTTCGATAACTTATCCCATTTCTAAATTATCGATAAGAAATCGAGAACTCGTTTAAATTTTTTTCGAGAATAACTTTTACCCCGTTTTAGCTAGCTGCTGCAACTTATATATGTAAATAGATATTATGCATACGCAGATTTTGATTTTCAGATTTTTGATGCCACGCCCCCTCGCCCACAATTTTCAAAATACTAGAGACTTGAAATTTGGCAAATAGATACATTTGGACACTATAAATATATTCTAAAAGTTTCATAAAGGTAGTCTAACTAGAAATAGAGTTATAAGCGTACAAAGTACAGCCCAACCCACCCTCAAGACACAGCAGCAACTGCGCAGTTAGCAGAGCGCGCGCTTATACGTGCGTAAAGAAGAAGAGCATCACTTTCTTTTTTTTTTTTGCAGATTTAGAGCCTTCTTACTTGTTTTTGGCAGGTTTCAGGGTACCTCGTAGTCGAGCCGTCTCAATTAGGGCCTTACTCATTTTTATTTTTATTTTTTTATTTTGTGGTTCCTGTGTTTGCTGGTTCGTTCAATGCAAAGTGCTCTTCATTCACAGAAGTCCACACCTGGCTTCGTGCATGTTAAGCTTGATGTTGAGGTGGATGTTCAGGTTTGAGATTGGGGAGCCAGCCAGCAGCAACTGGCAACAGTCGACCCGAACAGCAACAGCAACAGCAACAGCTCTTCACATCAGCATTCGTCGTTGCCATCTTCGTATTATTTAGCGAATTAATAACCATAAAAATGTTAATGCCAACGCTAAGAAACGAAATCTTAAGTTTGCCTGCTGAATTTCTTATGAAAAACGTTCGCGCAACCTGCAAACAGGCAACTGGTAAGGTAAAAAAAAAAAAAAAAAAAAAAAAAAAAAAGTTAGAATGTTCTAGTCGAGACGGCTCGACTACGAGATACCCTGAACCCTGCAAAAAAAAAGTGATGCTCTACTTCTTTACGCACTTATGAGCGCGCGCTCTGCTAGCCGCGCTCTGCTAGCCGCGCAGTTGCTGCCGTGGCTTGGGGGTGGGTCGGGCTATACTTTGGACGCTTATAACTCCATTTCTAGATGGACGAGATTTTCAGGGTAGATTAAGAGTATCTAAATGTATCAATTTGCCAAATTGCAAGTCTCTAGTATTTGAAATACGTTGTTTTCGAATTGGTGGCGAAGGGGGCGTGGCGCCTAAAATCTGAAAATGACATAATCTGCGTATCCATAATATCTACCTAAAAAAAATATAAATTTGCAACCTCTAGCTAAAACGGTGTAGAAGTTATGCCCAAAAAACCTTAAAAATGTAAACAAATTTTCGATTTTTTTTATCGATAATTTGTAAATGGGATGAGTTATCAAAAACACAAAACAAACTCGTACTGCGTAACTAACATACACTCGTAAGACTTCAGCTCTCTAGCTTTTGTAGTTTCCGAAATCTCGACGTTCATACGGACGGACGGACGGACGGACGGATTGACGGACGGACGGACGGACGGACGGATGGACGGACGGACCGACGGACAGGGCTCAATCAACTTATTTTTTCTGCTGATCAAAAATATATGTGTATATACTTTGTGGGGTCTGCGACGTCTCCTTCTGCCTGTTACATACATTTTCACAAAACCATTATACCCTGAATTCCCATTTTCAATGGGTTCAGGGTATAACAAATAAATATAGCAAAATAAACAACGAAAAAGACGAACAACTCAAGCACTGGGCAAGAAAAGAAAGAGATTAGCAGAAGTGCCGTCATTTAAAATTTATTTACTTACGAGTGTGAACTTTATGCCCATGGCGTTCGACTGACCCTCAGCCAGCTGCTCGGCCCTCTCTCGGTGCCATGGAGCGACGCCATCGTTGTCAATGCCAATTTTGTGACGGTCCCCAGCCATATCCGCGACCCGAACCGAAACCCAAGCCCAAGCCCAAACCGAAGCCGAACCCGAAGCCCCGGACCGTTTCCTGTCCAAGCCGTGCGTGATCTAAACCCTTTCTATATAATATCAGAAGCCGAGTGCAGCAACTCCATGCGTGTGTGTGTGAACAGAAAATTCTCAAATACACTAGAAATTGGCAACTATTGGCAGCAGCAGAAAAACTTGAGCACAAATCATTAGACAGAAGCAGGGACAGCAAATAATATATAGAATAAAAATCACGGCATAATTTTTTATACTTTGTTCCCGAAGGGGAAAAAGTATATTGGTTTTGTGCAATGTCCGTCTTGCTGTCCGTCCGACTGTCCGTCTGTCCGTCCGTCCGTCTGTCCGTCTGTCCGTATGAACGCTATATTTTTCGGCGCTATTAGAGCTACAGACTTGAAATTTTAAACATATACTCATATATGCTCCCGAATTATAAAGTGTAAAAATTTTCCCGATCCGCCCACTAGGGGCGTGGCAAATCGGAAAACTCTTCCGCCCATAGTTAAGTTATCATACTAGATGATGAGCTAGAGAGTTGCAATTTGAAATGTATACTCGGGGTGACAACCCAAGTTCAACAAGTAAGAACGTTGCAGTTAGGCGCCACTAACTGCGATATACTTTGTTCCCATAGGTGCATCTTATTTATTTAATAAACATTTAATTAACGAAATATTTCGGCAATTAGAAAACGTACATGGCAAGCAACAAACTTTTTTCCAACACATACAGTGACGAACATAATTATTGGCACAGTATGCTTTTTAAGCTTTATAGCAACTTTTCAAGTCTTTTGAAAATAATTTTTTATCAAACAAAAAATTTTTGAAATAGATTAGAGTATTGATTGGATGAAACCAAAAGAATTTTGTAAAAATCTTAAACGTAGAATTAACTAAAATTAAATAACGACAAAAATACGTAAATTTCGCTGAACAAAATTATTGGCACACTAAAAAAAAACTTAAAGAAATATAAAAATATGATGAAAAACAATAACTAAAAATTATAATTAATATTTTGTACTTAAGTCTTTTGCTTTTATAACGGCTTGTAAGCTTTCAAAGGGAGTAGTTAGAAGACGCATCCGGGCCAGCATTCTCCAACATTTGATCAATACTGCGTTGCTTGATTGTAGCGAGGACTTTTTGTACTCGATTGGAGATTCTTTTATAAATCTGGTGGACGCGTATATCTCCCGTTCTCACATACTCTTTCCTCAGCCTTCTCTTCATTCGCAGTAATGCAGCAGCATTTTGGGGCAGCATATCCTGGGAGTGCTGTCTTGTATGACGTACATATTCTGGGGTCGCGTATGATGCAGCCAAAGATATGTTACGCATAAACATTGCAATAGAATCTTCTACGTCAACCGCGCTATTTATTTGAGTGTTTATATTAATTCTGCTCTCTAAGTTTGTCCTAAATTCATTAATGCGAGCTCCAGGTGCAAGGATGTATTGCCTCATAAAAAAGATGAAAGCTAAAAAGAGCAGACAACGAAAATTGTCAGTATCCTCTACAAGCTCTTCAATATGCGAACTAAATTATTTAAAAACAAGTAAGAACCTTGCAGTTAGGCGCCACTAACTGCGATATACTTTGTTCCCATAGGTGCATCTTATTTATTAAATAAACATTTAATTAACGAAATATTTCGGCAATTAGCAAACGTTTTAGCAACAAACGTTTTTCCTATACATACATACAGATTTACACATGTACACACTATACGAGTATACACAATTTTCTAAGTATACATACAAAAGTTTGCATGCCAGAATATTCTAAGAATTGTGACTGAATTGGGAATTTTTCGATCGTTACTTTAGTTTTGTCACAAGGCGCTCTAGCAATGCATTGCAATGTCTTATTTGGTTTTAGTTAACGAAGCGCAGGTCAGGGCAGTGGCGCTGGTGGTAAGCACTATGCAAGCTATACTTAGGTGCGTGGGTTCGAATCCCGCAGAAAACTTTTTTTCAAAAATTATTTATTTTTTATTTTTTTATATTTGTATATTTATTATAAAATGCTTGCTGCCAATTGATGATAATTTATAAACATACGCATATGAATTTTGCATTTAAGCAAAAACTAAAACAATTTTTCCGATTTGCCACGCTGTGTGGCAAGCAGTTTTTCTATGCATGCATATATGTATGTATTTATGTGTACACAGATGTTTGTAAGTGTATACACATCCAAAAGTGTATACATATTGCAAGAATTGCGATTGTATTGTTTTGTTTCGTCACAAGCTGCTGATCAGCTGGTCAGCTGATCAGCTGTGAATTGATTTAGGTTTAGCTAACGATTACATGTTGTTTTCAAAAGACCTGGGCTCGAATCCCGGTGGAAACTTTTTATTTATTAATCAAAAACTTATCAATTTTATTTTTTGAATTCATTAATAATATTATACTTATGTTAATTAATTACTACTAAGCTATTACATGCATGAATTATGCAGTTGGCCACAACAAACTTCTTTGCCGATTTGCCACGCCCCTAGCGGGCGTAGACGAACAATTTTTGGCCAGTTCTTAGAAAGAGCCGAGGCTAACATGACTGCAAAATGTGGTTGCTTACATTCCAAAAATGCGAAAATTACAGGGTATTTTTCGATATGCCACGCCCCTAAAGAGGCTGAAAAAATATTTGTGGGTGATCGATAGAGGAGGACAATAATAACTGAACCATTAAAATTTCAAGCTTCTAGCTCTAAAACTGTAGGAGATATAAGCTTTTGCGGTTTACCATAGCTTATTGATCTTGGGTTATCAACCCGAGTATACATGCAAAATTTAAAGTCTCTAGTGTCATTAGTGTTCAAAATATAGCACAATTTGAAAAATCACTATATATTCAGGTCCGATTTGCCACGACCCTAATAGGCGTAGACATATAACTTCTTGATCGATCTTCTTAGAATCATAGCATTAACTCACATGCAAAATTTCAGCGTTCTAGCTTTAACGGTGTAAAAGATACGTTTTTCCCGATTTGCCACGCCGCCAATGGGCGTAGATATATTCGCCATAGCTTTCTGAACTTCAGTTATCACCCCGAATATACATTCCAAATTGCAACTCGCTAGCTCATAATCTAGTATGATAACTTGCCTATGGGCGGAAGAGTTTTCCGATTTGCCACCCCCGTAGTGGGCGGATTGGGAAAATTTTAACACTTTTAAATTCGGGAGCATACATGAGTATATGTTTAAAATAGCGTATATGTCTCTAGTTCCAATAGCGCCGAAAAATATTGCGTTCATACGGACAGACGGACAGACGGGCGGACAGCAAGACGGACATTGCACAAACCCAATATTCTTTTTTCCCTTTGGGAACAAAGTATAACAATTATAACTGTTACGGTCCCTGGACAGAAGTCTCGAAGAGCAACCGAAAAAAAATGGTATTCATTTTTGAAAATATGTGATGAGCTCTTCTTCTTCAAACGCATTTTGCCGACCAAGTTCGAAAACTAATGAGAAAATCGTTTTAAATTCACAATATTTGGTATATGAAAACAGCTTGGCTACTTCTTATGAGCATCAGCATCAGCATCAGCATATTCGTTTCGTAATTTGACTCCTGTTAAATTGAAATGAAATCTCGTTACTCTAAAATGCATACAAAAGAAATAATCTGGCGCTCCTTCTGAACTACCTGTCATCGACAGGGGTTTTAAGACCTCTCATGAGTGAGTGCCGCCTTTTCTCACACTTTCGTAACTAGTTAAGCATATCAATATGTGTTTATTTATTATACGATATTTTTATTTTTACATGGCTCGCTGAGGCAGAGTTCTTATACTTACGTAAAATTTGAATCACGAATAGATCTGCTCTCAACCTAAAGCCGATGCACATCCTAAGTTAATTTGATTTGTAATTCTTTCACTAACTTAGCACTATAAAATATGCCTGGTAACTAGTAAATGTTCGCTAGTTCTGTGGGATACTTTAGCATACAGTGTCACGTTGAGTTTGAAGAACTAAAAACTGAAACGAATGATCGAAAATCGAAATACGAGATGGGTGGAGTTGAAAAATAGATTCACTTGTGTTGGGTTCTATGAGAGAAACATGCCTAAAGACGTGTGAGCTTGCCTTTTGTAATTTTCTTTCACTAACTTAGCACCATGAAATATGCCTGGTAACTAGTAAATGTTCGCTAGTTCTGTGGGATACTTTAGCATACAGTGTCACGTTGAGTTTGAA
Organism: Drosophila koepferae; assembly: GCA_030914345.1. Lineage (NCBI taxonomy): Eukaryota > Metazoa > Arthropoda > Insecta > Diptera > Drosophilidae > Drosophila > Drosophila koepferae. Next base: position 12,938 of record JAUESR010000032.1, read on the forward strand.
GAACTAAAAACTGAAACGAATGATCGAAAATCGAAATACGAGATGGGTGGAGTTGATAGATAGTATCACTTGTGTTGGGTTCTATGAGAGAAACATGCCTAAAGACGTGTGCACGTGTGCACCCTCTGCACAAATGGGGGCCTGCCTTTGGCACACAGCTTCGCCCGGGTGCCGCACCCACCTGGTGGAAACACGTGCTGCGCTGTCTTCGATTGTGCAGTATTTGGCTGATTCGGTTGTAGTCGATCATAGCTGTTACTTTTGCAGTGGTTGTTATTGGTTGCTGAAAGATATTAAGTTATCTTTTGTTGGGCTCATAAATATATGCGCCGCACTGAGGAAAATTATTTGCATACGAAATGCTTGGAGCTTGACAACGCGCCATGCAAATGAATAGAATATGAAGAGGAAGAGTAGAAGCAAGGAAAAGAAGAAATACTGCAAAAGTAACACACGCCCAACCGGATTGGACCAATACATGTATACATATATAATAGAGACATGTCTGTATGTCGTTGGGCCAACTAATTAATGAAATCTATATCAATATCTAATCCGTGCGATCGTTGTTTATTGTTCAATAGAATCAGCTGCGCGCCTAATGCAAATTACCTATGAATACCGTGTAACAGCTGAGCAACAGCTGCAGGCACTACCAACTAGCTGTATAACTTGCTATTCGCAATTATTTTCTCTTTATACCCTGAACCCATTGAAAATGGGAACTCGCGGTATAATGGTTTTGTGAAAATGTATGTAACAGGCAGAAGGAGACGTCGCAGACCCCATAAAGTATATATATTCTTGATCAGCATAGAAAAAAAAAATTGATCTAGCCCTGTCCGTCTGACCGTCCGTCCGTCCGCCTGTCTGTCTGTCTGTCTGTCTGCCCGTCTGTATGAACGTCGCGCGCTTACACGTGCGTACAGAAGAAAAAACTATTTTTTTTCAGGGTTCAGGGTATCTCGTAGTCGAGCAGTCTCGACTAGAGCCTTCTTACTTGTTTTCGTCTGTATTGTGCATGTATGTGCTTTTTAGAAGCGGTGAGACGAAATGATGGGATAGGTCGATACGCAAAGTCATCTGAGGTAAATTATGTTAATCTATAAGATTCTGAGACGTTGCGAACCATCTCAATAGAGTTTTACCGACCGACCGATCGACGGACGGACGGCTGGCAACCTGTTGCTTTGTGTATGCTAAGCATATTCATTGACATTCCTTAATAATCGCCGTCGCTGGCCGACTGGCCTGGCAACAGAAAACAGAGCCCAAGCAGTGGCAAATACCGAAATTCCAAAAATGCCCAATATACGTATAAATATAATATGTGAAATGGCCAAACACCAATCGCCAAACAAGATGGAAACCTAACAAGTAAGAAGGCTCTAGTCGAAATGGCTCGACTAAGAGATACCCTGAACCGTGCAAAGAAGCTAATACTATTCTTCTTTTCGAACGTATGGCTTGGGGTGGATTGGGCTATACTTTGGATGCTTATAACTTAATTTTTAGATGGATGATCTTCATGAAATGTGCCTATTTGCCAGATAGGAAGTCTCTAGTATATGAAATGCGTCCATAATGACGGTGCTATATAAACTTATTCTTCTGATCAAAAATAGATATACCTTATAGTGTCTGCGACGTCTCCTTCTGCCTGCTACATACATTTTATCATTGTACCCTGAATTCCCACTTTCAATGGGTCCCGGCACTAACCATACAACACATAGACTGGACAACTAGAACAAACTTTTTTCACGACCAGAATATGAGCCAAGCGACCACTCAACTTCGTATTTGTTCGGTTTGGTCTATTCAGGCTCGGGCAGTCAAAATATGATCCGACGAATTCATTGCGCTACAAGCGCTCAACCGGCATGGTCATATTTTCATATGAGTACATTCTATATGCTATTTTTCTATATCTCCCTCTCTCATTTTTCTCTCTCACTCTCACTCTCACTCTATGCGAGCAAAAGCCAGCAGCCCACAAAAATTGAAATTTGTTCGCGAGTGGCGATTCGCGACGATCCCATCTGTCCTTCTTAGTAAGAGTATGCCGAACTCTTAAACGGCTTTGCCATGCTCATGCTAAATTTTAGTGTTTTCGTGATTATTTTTGGGAAGGGTATGAAAGCGTGATGTGCATAAGCATTACTCTTTCGTCTACTACATGCGTCTTGCTACATGTATGAGCAGTTATGTGACTGTGTGCGAAACTTTTGCTGCTTGTAGTAATTGCAGGGCCCAACACTTGCAGTTTGTTCGCAATAGTCGCAATACGCTGGCCACGTTCGTTTTTGGCCAAAACGAATCGCATCAAGACTGAAAAGAACCACTCTGAAGCACACATTTTGCTTCAGCTTAAGCATGAACTCAATTGACAATCACCGAGCCACACATATATTGAGAGTGCCAAAAGCACTTTTCCTTCCCCGCCTGTCATCTTGCCCGCGTGCTCCAGATTTGATTGATTAATGGACCATTCGAACAGCGACCATTTGCCCCACTGACTGTCATTTTAATATATCTCTAAAAAGCTAAATCTGTGTAAGCATTATAAGTTTAGCTCTAAATTTACAATAATGATTACCTTAACAAATATTTAAATCTAAAACAAGAACTTTGCAGTTAGGTGCAACTAACTGCGAATTACTCCGTTCCCCCAAGTGAATTTTATTTATTTAAAAAACATTTAATAAACGAAAACATTTAATAAAGCAAACGTATATGGCAAGCAACAAACGATTTTCTATGCTTACATACATAAGGCTGCATTCTTTAGTATTCTAAGAACTGCGATTGAATTGTGGGTTTGTAGCAGTGAACTTATTTAGGTTTAGCTAACGACTACATGTTATTTTAAAATGACCTGGATTCAAATCCCGTTTGAAACTTTTTGTTTAATAATCGAAAACTTATACATTAATTATATATCTACCATAGCTTTTTGATCTTGGGTTCTCATCCCGAGTATACATGCCAAATTTCAAGTAGTGTTCAAAATATATAGATATATCCACCATACCTTTATATATGGGAATTCCCATTTTCAATGGGATGCTTCATTTGTGCTGACGGTTTCAATGAGAGACAGATGATATTCTGATTCAAAAATATAGTCGAAATAATACTTAATTGTTGTTGTTGTTAGCTATGTATGAATGGAATGGCTACTAGCAATAGAATTTAGTAGACTATATCTGAATGATAGCTTTTGTCATTTGGTTAGATGTTGGCTGCATAAGAGCTACTTGATTATTGATTATCATTCACTATTGAATTGATTTGAATTTGAATTGGAATTAGAAAAACTGGTCGCTTTATATCGATTTGTGTTTTTGTTCAAGATCTCATTTAATTAATTCACACCTTTCGCGCTTACGATTGTAAAACTTGCTGTATGAAACATCGCAATGAGAATTCGATTGCAATCCCATTAAGCGCACAGAATTTAAAGATAATTTATATATATGTATGTATATATTATTATAATAAGTGTATACATATTTGTGTCTGTGAGAGTGTGTTTGTATGTGTGTGTGTGTACGCGTGTGAACGTCCTTTTCTTGGTAACGCTTTTATGTAATAGATTTTGAGTGTGAGTGAATTTTTATACCCTGAGCCCATTGAAAATGGGAAATCAGGGTATAATGGTTTTGTTAAAAGTATGTAACAGGCAGAAGGAGGCGTGGCAGACCCCATAAAGTATATATATTCTTGATCAGGGTGACGGGAAAAGTTGATATAGCCATGTCCGTCTGTCTGTCCGTCCGTCTGTCCGTCCGTCCGTCCGTCTGTCCGTATGTTTGAACGCGTCGATTTCCGAAGATACAAAAGCTAGAGAGTTCATTCTTTTTGTGTTAGGTCCGTATATTGCACGCGCAGTACGAGTTTGTTTCAGAAATTCGATAACTTGTATATTTGCAAAGTTATCGATAAATGAAGTTATCGGGAACCAGTTATAAAATTCTAGCTAATTCATCTTTAGAGTTAGAGTCTCCAAGTCTTCTGCATATATATAGATACTAATTTAATACAATTTCGGTTTTTGTCAGATTTTGGATTCCGGTCCCCACTTCGCCCCACCACCCCCAAATGTGAAAAAAAATGCATTTCAAATACTAGAGACATGCAGTTTGGTTTAGCATATAGATATGAATATCATAATCATAATCTGAAGAGATCAATACGATTGTCCGTCTGGAAACAGAATTATTAATCATCAAAGTTTTTGCAGCAAAACCCATGTGGCGCAGCAACAAAAGCAGCGAGACAGCAAGACGCTTGCAATGCTTACACACACTCAGGCGTACAAGCATAGATCAGCGTGTGTGTGTGCTCGTGTTTTTGCATGTATAGTTTCTTACGCGCGGAGAATCGAAACGAGGCATTCTAGGAATATGATTCGTTCGAAGAAGGGCTCAGGGGATTTCGTAGTCGAGCAGTCTCGGCTAGAGCTTTCTTACTTGTTTTCTTTTGCTTTGTTGTTGTGACGGCCCTCTAAGTGATTTTCTAACGAAGGATGCGAAGGAATCATACTTCCACGAACTGAGCAACAACAAAAAAACAGCTCTCTTAATATACTGCTCTCTATCTCTATCTCTATCTCTATCTCTATCTCTATCTCTATCTCTATCTCTATCTCTATCTCTATCTCTATCTCTATCTCTATCTCTATCTCTATCTCTATCTCTATCTCTATCTCTATCTCTATCTCTATCTCTATCTCTATCTCTATCTCTATCTCTATCTCTATCTCTATCTCTATCTCTATCTCTATCTCTATCTCTATCTCTATCTCTATCTCTATCTCTATCTCTATCTCTATCTCTATCTCTATCTCTATCTCTATCTCTATCTCTATCTCTATCTCTATCTCTATCTCTATCTCTATCTCTATCTCTATCTCTATCTCTATCTCTATCTCTATCTCTATCTCTATCTCTATCTCTATCTCTATCTGCGTATCCATAATATCTATCTAATTTAATTTAATTTAATTTAATTTAATTTAATTTAAAGTCTGTAGCTAAAACGGAGTAGAAGTTATGCCCAAAAAACCTTAAAATTGTAAACAAATTTTTTATCGATAATTTGGAAACGGGATGAGTTATCGAAAAAACTGCGTAACTAATATACGAGTGTTCATGTGAAATTTCAGCTCTCTAGCTTTTGTAGTTTCCGAAATCTCGACGTTCATACGGACGGGCGGGCGGACGGACAGACGGACTGGGCTATATCAACTTATTTTTTTTTATGCTGATCAAGAATATAATAAAGAATAAAATTTTCACAAAACCGTTATACCCTGAATTCCCATTTTCAATGGGTTCAGGGTATAAAAAGCTGTAGTCGACTCTGCTCGACTTCGAAATCCCCTGAGCCCTTCTTCGAACGAATCATATTCCAAGAATGCCTCTTTTCAATTCTCCACGCGTAAGAAACTATACATGCAAAAACACGAGCACACACACGCTGATCTACGCTTGTGCGCCTGTATGTGTGCTAGCGATGTAGGCGGCTTGCTCTCTCGCTGCCTTTGTTGCTGCGCCACATGGGTTTTGCTGCCATATCTTCATTGATTAATAATTCTGTTTCTAGACGGACAATCGTAATCAAACTTTCATTATAATCATATGTATCTAGTATTTGAAATGAATTTTTTGGTGGTGTGTCGGGACTGCTCGACTACGAAATCCCCTGAGCCCTTCTTCAAACGAATAACATTCCAAGAATGATTCGTTTCGATTCGCCACGCGTAACAAACTATACATGCGCAACACACTCGCTGATCTATGCTTGTACGCCTGTATGTGTGTAAGCATTGCAAGCGGCTTGCTGTCTCGCTGCCTCTCTTGCTGGACCGCGTGGGTTTTGCTGCCATATCTTCATTGATTAATAACTCTGTTTCTAGACGGACAATCGTAGACAAATGTTCAGATTATGATCATGACTTTAATATATATATGTATGTCTCTAGTCTTTAAAATAAATTTTTTACACACTTGGGGGTGTGGGGGCGAATTGGGGACCGGAATCCAAAATCTGACAAAGATCGAAATTGTAATAAATTAGTATATATATATATGCAGACTTGGAGACTCTAACTCTGAAGATGAATAAGATATAATTTTATAACTGGTTCCCGATAAAGTGTTTTATCGATAACTTTGGAAATATACAAGTTATCGAATTTCTAAAACAAACTCGTACTGCGCATGCAATATACAAACCTAACACACCACACAATCGACGTGTTCAAACATACGGACAGACGGACATGGCTATATCAACTTTTCTCGTCACCCTGATCAAGAATATATATACTTAATGGGGTCTGACACGCCTCCTTCTGCCTGTTACATACAATTAACAAAACCATTATACCCTGATTTCCCATTTTCAATGGGCTCAGGTTATAAAAAGTTAAATAACCAAGTATGAAAACGGTACAAGTTTTATGCAAAATTTACTGTGTAAATATTTGTTATCGCTCGAACGAATAATATTCCAAGAATGCTTCGTTTCGATTCTCCACGCGTAAGAAACTATACATGCAAAAACACGTGCACACACACACGCTGATCTATGCTTATAAGCCTAAATGTGTGTAAGTATTGCACTCGGCTTGCTGTCTCGTTGCCTCTCTTGCTGGACCGCGTGGGTCAGGCTGCCATAATTTATTTGATTAATAATTCAGTTTCTAGACGGACAACCGTATTTATCTTTTCAGATTATGATCATAATATTAATATCCATATGCCAAACCAAACTGTATGTCTCTAGTATTTGAAATACATTTTTTACACATTTGTAGGTGCGGAGAGAATCGGGGGCCAGAATCCAAAATCTGACAAAAACCGAAATTGTAATAAACTAATATCTATATACATGCAGAAGACTTGGAGTCTCTAACTCTAAAGATTAATGCGATATAATTTTATAACTGATTCCCGATCAAGCGTTTTATCGATAATTTTGGAAATATAAAAGTTATCAAATTTCTGAAACAAACTCGTACTGCGCGTGCAATATACGGACCTAACACAAAAAGAATTAACTCTCTAGCGCTTATATTTTCCGAAATCGGCGCGTTCAAACATACAGACAGACGGACATGGCTATATCAACTTTTGTCGTCACCCCAATCAAGAATATATATACTTTATACTTTTTTTTAGCAAAGGCCCCACTGTGCGGCGTTGGTAGCTGAACGCTGCGAATGATGGCGGATAGCGGGGGCAGACAGTGGTGCGGTTGCAGCTTTGTCGACTTGCCCGCTGTTGGGGTGGGGGCAATATTAGGTGGATAGACATACAGACAGTGCTTATGTGTATAAGCGAGAGAGAGAGGGAGAGAGAGAGAGAGGCGCACACACGCACCCAACACGCGCCTAGTTTGGCTGCTACGCAAGTCATGGACATAGAACGAAGCCGCATCTAAGTAGCCCGCGGGTTACACAACCACTCCCCCCACATAAGTCGTTTCGATCGTGCATTTGTTTCCCCATGTAGCTGCTGCTGCTGTTGTTGTCTCTACCCCAACATCGCCAGATCTGAAACTTTGTTCGCTGTTGTTGTTGGTTCATTGAACGCCAAATTTTGAAGGCCAAAATAATATGAGTCTGTTCTTTTTGTGTCTTTTTTTGTGCTTTCTGTTTAGCTGCTTCTTCAGCACGTTGCTTTTGTGTTTATTGTTGTCGTTGTCATCGCCGTAGTTGTTGATGTTGTTGATGTAGTCGTTTCAAGTTTTCCCTTTCTGGCAATGTTTGCAGGCAAGCGGTCGGAGCTCTGCGTTTGAGTGTGTGCGATTGGGGGAGAGGTATGGGGTCTGAGAGCTGTCCAAATTTTAACATACTTGCGTTTGCTTTAGGTGCGTAGATACTCTAAATGTACAATACGAACACTTATACGCATGCGTATCTGTGAGTGTGAGTGTGAGTATTTGTTCGAATATTTTGTTATCTACACTTTAAAAGACTGTATCTGTATCTCTATCTATATCACGTATTTTTATTAGCTTTTTGTATGTATATCCTATACACAATTGTAATAGAAAATTTATAAGACTTAGATGATTAATTGTAGTGGGAAATTTATAAAACTAAACTAAAACTTAACTAACATGATTGTGGGCTTACATTCTTAAACACTCAACTTAATGCTCTACATACTCTACATTTAGATACGCCTACTTGCATTCCCATTAATTCCTATTCATTCCAATATACAGATACAGATACAGATACAGATACAGATACAGATACAGATACAGATATAGATATAGATACTGATACAGATACTGATACAGATACAGATACAGATACAGATACAGATACAGATACAGATACAGATACAGATACAGATACAGATACAGATACAGATACAGATACAGATACAGATACAGATACAGATACAGATACAGATACAGATACAGATACAGATACAGATACAGATACAGATACAGATACAGATACAGATACAGATACAGATACAGATACAGATACAGATACAGATACAGATACAGATACAGATACAGATACAGATACAGATACAGATACAGATACAGATACAGATACAGATACAGATACAGATACAGATACAGATACAGATACAGATACAGATACAGATACAGATACAGATACAGATACAGATACAGATACAGATACAGATACAGATACAGATACAGATACAGATACAGATACGATACAGATACAGATACAGATACAGATACAGATACAGATACAGATACAGATACAGATACAGATACAGATACAGATACAGATACAGATACATTTAAGACCAATTTTAGCTTGTTTTTAACCCGATTTCAGGGTATATTTCAGTCGTCAGCATTATTATAATTTTATTGGTTTTTCGATCGGCGCAATAGTTCCCAGAACCCGTCTTTATGCGTGGCTTTTATATTATATTTATGTTTTTTTTCTTTTCTTTTTTTTTCTTTTTTTTTTTTTTTTTTTTAATTCAAGAATTTCAGCTTAACCCTAACACACACATATACATACAGAGTTGAACGGAGTGAATGGGCATTGCCGGGCATTGAAAAGCTTTCAGGCTTTTGTGTGTGGATGCTTCATTAAAATGGAAACTACTTCGACTTGGGGCCACTTAATGAAACGGCATAAGTGTTGCCATTTTGCTGATGTAGCAGAAATCAACTGAAACCTCAAATCATCGATTGACAGAAAAACTTCCACTTGAGAGATCAGTTAATAAAGCTGATAAATGATAGATACAATTTCGGCAGCAGAACAACAATAAAAACAAATCAGAACAAAACAAGTAAGAAGGCTCTAGACGCAGCGAGACAGCAAGACGCTTGCGATGCTTACACACATGCATACACACATACTTGCCTACAAGCGTAGATCAGCGTCTATGTGTACGCCAGTGTTGCCAACTTGGCCTTTTTCCGGACAGATCTGTCCTTTTTGAAATTACAACTGCCGCAAAAATTTAGAAACAGCCCCTGTCCGGAAAAAATGCCTTTTTTAAATTATATTGGCCTTTTTTCATCCTCTTTTATTTGTTAAAGGTTGTTTATAAAATTTGTCAAGTAAATCAATAACATCGCTTTAATATTGTTTTATTGCAAGATATTTTACGATGTATCCCTGTTTCAAATGCTGTAGTCATGTAATCGAAAATATATTTATCGATCGATCATTTAAGTTTTCAAAAGTTTAACAAAATTGTCAAATTTACAAACTGAAATTTAGGGTGTCGCGGTCTAAAAAAAAAAAAAGAAAATGGATCCGCCGCGTTCCCAATAATATTGATGAGGCATTTTGCAAATACTGCAAGTGCAGTTTAAAAATAAAACTTGTAGAATGGAGAGATAAAGAAAGTATCGTATCTTTGGGGACTGAAGTTCAGAACCACACAGACTCAGCAGGAAACAGAAACTTTTCGGACCTGGGTGCATTTGTTATCACTTTGCTGTCATTGCCGTGCCGTGTCGTCAAATGCTGAGGTGGAAAGGGTGTTCAGCCAAGTCAATTTGGTTAAAACCAAATTAAGGAATAGCTGAATATTGATACGTTAAATTCTATTTTGGCAATTAGGTTGGTTTTACTAGTTAACAATTACATACAATTAAATATATTATCTTTGGATAATAACAACGAAACGGCAAATGTTGCCAAAACTACAAGCTACCGGAAAATTGTGTACGCCAAATTGGCACAAAAAATACATATAGCAACGAAAATACCAATTTTTATGAGGTGCTATACCTATTAAACGAAAATTAAAATAAAATTATACTTTAGAAATAGAAAAAATGTTATCCGTTTTTTTTTTACCTTTTCAGAAATATTTTGGCCCTTTTTTGTCCTTTTTTTGGTGTCAACTGTCCTGTTTTTTTGGCGAAAAGATGGCAACACTGGTGTACGCGTGGTTTTGCATGTACAGTTTCTTATGCGTGCAGAAACGAATCGAATAATTCTTGGAATATTATTCGTTCGAAGAAGGGCTCAGGGGATTTCGTAGTCGAGCAGTCTCGGCTACAGCTTTCTTACTTGTTTATTATTTGGCTTTAGTTAATGAAGTTCAGTCCAAGGCAGTGGCGCTGGTTGTAAGTACTATGCAAGCTGCATTTAGGTGCGTGGGTGTTCGAATCCCGCAGAAAACTCGTTTTTTCAAAAATTATTATTTATTAATTTTTTTGTATTTTTATTATAAAATGCTTGATGCCCGCGCCAATTGTTAATAAGATATTTATAAATATACACATATGAATTGTGAATTTAAGCACTAGAAACTGCTTTTTCTATTTGTCACGATGCGTCGTGCGCAAGCAATTTTTCTATGCATGCATATACAATGAATATGTATACAGATGTTTATACGTGTATACACATCCAAGTGTGTATACATATTCCAAGAATTGCGCTTGTATTGTTTTGTTTTATCACAAGCTGCTATAACATATAAATTTTATTTTTTAAATTCATTAATATTTATATATATAAATATATATATATATATATATATATATATATATATATATATATATATATATATATATATATATGTATATATATGTATATGTATGTTAAAATGCTTTCTGCCATCTTAGCAATTACTACTAAGCTATTATATGTATGAATTATGCAGTTGGCCACAACAAATTTCTTTGCCGCTTTGCCACGCCCCAGTGGGCGTAGACGCATAATTTTTTGCCAGTGCTTAGAAAGAGCCGGGGCTAACATAACTGCAAAATTTGGTTGCTTACATTCCAAAAATGCAAAAATTGAAGGGTAATTTTCGATATGCCACGCCCCCAAAGAGGCTGAAAAATTATTTTTGGGTCATCGATAGAGGATACATTAGTAACTGAACCATTCAATTTTCAAGCTTCTAAAACTGTAGGAGATATAAACTTTTGCCGTTTGCCACGCCATCTGTGGGCGTAGACTTGGGTCGTCAACCCGCGTATACATACAAAATTTCAAGTCTCTAGTGTCAATAGGGTTCAAAATGTAGCACAATTTGAAAAATCAATATATATTCAGGTCCGATTTTCCACGCCCCCAACGGGCGTAGACATATAACTTTTTGATCAGTCTTCTTAGAATCATAACATTAACTATGCCAAATTTCAGCGTTCTAGCTTTAACGGTATAGAAGACACGTTTTTCCCGATTTGCCACGCCCCCAATGGGCGTGGATATATCCGCAATAACTTTGAACTTGGGTTGTCCCCGCGAGTATAGATTCCAAATTGCAACTCTCTAGCTCATCATCTACTATGATTACTGGCCTATGGGCGCAAGAGTTTTCCGATTTGCCACGCCCCTAGTGGGCGGATCGGGCGCGTACCATCGGCCGACTGCAACTATAACATACTTTTAAATTCAATTATACCCGCATTCTTTAATGAGCAAAGGGTATAATAGCAAAAAGAACCCTATGAAGAAACTTTGCAACGCACTCAATTCGCGCTAAAAGCGGAGTTCAGTATCAAGAAACATTCAAGTATTTGCATATATATGTGTATATAGACATATGTACATATATATGCGCGTGTGTGTCTAATTATATGGTAATACAGGCATTCGAATGTACATATAAATTACTCTTATTGGAGAACGACGCCAACAAGCGACCCTAGCATAGATATATTACGCCATCGCAGCACTACGTTTATGTAATGTTAATGAGTTAGTCATGGCATATTGGATAGGCCTATAGATTAAGCTGCGTGGAATTAGAGAATTGTGAGCGTCTCAACATACTCGACGCTAGCAAATTGAATATGCCAAACTCAATATCTAATCAATCATGTGTATGTATGTTACTATACATATGGCATTAGAGTTCCAACTCGATGTCAAACATTTCGATTAATGCAGCTGACATTTCCTTTTGTTAATCAGATATGATATGATACTCGTTTATGTATATTTATACGCGCACGAATTGTCTCTTAATCTAATCGATTATTTATTAACATTATCAAAATCTTTATGTCCGCGGACAAGGCTGTCGCTCAGTTTATTATACCCTGAACCTATTGAAAATGGGAATTCAGGGTATAATGGTTTTGTGAAAATGTATGTAACAGGCAGAAGGAGACGTCGCAGACCCCATAAAGTATATATATTCTTGATCAGCATTAAAAAATAAGTTGATCTGGCCCTGTCCGTCTGTCCGTCCGTCCGTCCGTCCGTCCGTCTGTCCGTCTGTATGAACGTCGATATTTCGGAAACAACAAATGCTATAGAGCTGAAATTTCACATGAACACTCGTATGTTAGTTACGCAGTACGAGTTTATTTTGTTTTTTCGATAACTCATCCCATTTCCAAATTATCGATAAAAAATTCGTTTACATTTTTTTTTGTTATTTTGGTATAACTTCTACATCGTTTTAGCTAGAGACTTCAAATTTGTATACTTAGATAGATATTATGGATACGCAGATTATGTAATTTTCAGATTTTGGATGTCACGCCCCCTTCGCCCAATTTAAAAAAAAACGCATTTAAAATACTAGAGATTTGCAATTTGGCATATATATAGATTTATTTACTCTTAATCTACTTTGAAAAATTCATAAAGATAGTCCATCTAGAAATGGAGTTATGAACGTCAAAAATTCAGCCCAACCCGCCTCCAAGCCACGACAGCAACTGCGCGGTTAGCAGAGCGTGCGCTCATAAGTGCGTAAAGCAGAAGAGTATCACTTTTTTGCAGGGTTCAGGGGATCTCGTAGTCGAGCCGTCTCGACTAGAGCCTTCTTACTTGTTTTTTTATGACCATATTGGAAACCTGGTACAGATGATTCAATTTATCAAAGTCAAGGCAGATCACTAATCATACATATAAATATGTATACATACATATACATATATGATACCAGCTTAATGAGGATCTATAAAAAAAACCATTCCTAGTTTGAAAACAAAGAAAAAAAATGAAATAATCAGCACAGCAAGTGCTTAGAAGCGAAATGCTATTAAGACTACAATTTCGTTTAAACAATAATTTCTTTCTCAAATCACATAATATCTGATTGCCATGAATAATTATAGAAATATGTATACAAAAACTCAACATGAAATAGTGCCCATCATATGTGTACATCTCTTAACTGCAATCTCATTTTAGCTCTGTGTTCGGTTCCGTTCATAAAAATTTGAAACACGCACACACGCAGTCGGACCCATCGTCATGTTGTGGATCATCTAAACATAAAATCATTGTCATAATCGTCATCGCTTAGCTCAGCTTACGTAAATTGATCTGTCGCTGATAGCACATTATCAGGCACCCGTCCGGCTTTATGGTCGCTGCTGACAGCCAAAGAATTGCCCGATTGCGCCTCAAACTTGGGCGACGCAGCAGCTATGCGTGCGGTCCCCATAAATCGCGCAAGTTTACTATATCTACCCCACGGCCGCCCGCCCTAGCCAGGCAGCCAAGCAGCCAGCTAACATCCCCCAGACCTCCCAGTCTTCGTCGCAAAGCGTCGATCACGCCCTTTCCTAAATTCATTCATCTCGTCAAGCGTTTATTATGAGTTCCATTTCGGATTTTGGCTGCTCATAGCTCGTTGTCGGTGGCGGTCTCTAAATATACGTATTTAGTTTGATTTGTGCGTTTGGCCTTCTTGAAGCGCGCACACACTGATAGTCGCACACACAGAAGTACACGTGTTGCAAGCTTCTAATACCATGTAATTATTTGTGTTTGCAGAAGCCATTATAAGCTAATATATATATATATACTCCGAAGGTTTCAAGAAGATCGTACATCTAGAAATGGAGTCATAAGCGTCCAAAATATAGCCCACCCCACCCCCAGGCCACGACAGCAACTGTGCGGTTGGCAGACCGCGCGCTCATACGTTCGTAAAGAAAAAGAGTATTTTTTTCAGGGTTTAGGGTATCTCGCAGTCGAGCCGTCTCGACTAGAGCTGTCTTACTTGTTGATGTTCGAGGTACGCTCTGGTTTACGTTTGTGTTTTGAGTCTGGGGGTCAGTGTATTGTATTGCCTTGTTATACCCTGAACCCATTGAAAATGGGAATTCAGGGTATAATGGTTTTGTGAAAATGTATGTAACAGGCAGAAGGAGAAGTCGCAGACCCCATAAAGTATATATATTCTTGATCAGCATAAAAAAATAAGTTGATTGAGCCCTGTCCGTCGGTCCGTCCGTCCGTCCGTCCGTCCGTCCGTCCGTCCGTCCGTCCGTAACTCCTAATCTACTCTGAAAATTTCATCAAGATCGTTTATCTAGAAATGGAGTTATAAGCGTCCAAAGTTCAGCCCAACCCACCCCCAAGCCACGGCAGCAACTGCGCAGTTAGCAGAGCGCGCAGGGTTCAGGGGATCTCGTAGTCGAGCCGTCTCGACTAGAGCCTTCTTACTTGTTATACCTTGAGCCCATTGAAAATGGGAAGTCAGGGTATAATGGTTTTGTTAAAAGAATGTAACAGGCAGAAGGAGGCGTGGCAGACCCCATAAATATATATATTCTTGATCAGGGGGACGAGAAAAGTTTATATAGCTATGTCCGTCCGTCTGTACGTCTGTCCGTATGTTTGAACGCGTCGATTTCCGAATATACAAAAGCTAGAGAGTTCATTCTTTTTGTGTTAGGTCCGTATATTGCACGCGCAGTACGAGTTTGTTTTAGAAATTCGATAACTTGTATATTTGCAAAGTTATCGATAAACGAATTTATCGGGAACCAGTTATCAAATTCTAGCTAATTCATCTTTAGAGTTAGAGTCTCCAAGTCTTCTGCATATATATAGATACAAATTTAATACAATTTCGGTTTTTGTCAGATTTTGGATTCCGGTCCCCACTTCGCACCACCACAAACTCAAAATTCAATCGCAATTCTTAGAATACTATAGCATGCAGCCTTATGTATGTAAGCATAGAAAATCGTTTGTTGCTTGCATTGTACGTTTGCTAATTGCCGAAATATTTCGTTTTTTAAATGTTTATTAAATAAATAAAATGCACCTACGGGAACAGAGTATCTCGCAGTTAGTTGCGCCTAACTGCAACGTTCTTACTTGTTTTTTCTAGGGGTCTTAGGTGTTGAGACAATGGGACAATAAAAATGATCGTAATTATGTCTATATATATGTGCGTATTTGTGGGTGACTGTTTGTGCATGTGTGTGTGTTAACTAAATGAAAACACGTATGCTGACCAGTGATGTCATTTTTTGGAACGCCAAAACAGCTAAATCGACTCAAAATAACAGCTAAAAAAAGCTGGATCCCCGGGAAAAAAAGCGGAAAAAAAAGCTGATTTTTATAAATTGTTATTTTTTATTCAAGAATGAATGTATTATCAATATCTTTGTTATCGAGGTGCTACTGTCATCGAACTTTTGTTGGCAAAGTTCACTTAAATGATTAACAGGAGCGATTGCGCTATGCTGTGCAACGAATAGGCAAAGCGCTGCCTCCTGCTCAGTTGTTTTTGTTGCCTTTTGACTAAATTGTATTTTATTTTTATTTTTTTTTTTTTTTTTTTGCACAAGCAGCTCATCGAACTTATGGGCTTTTTTGTAGCACATGGTGCACGCAAATCACATAATTTTGCAAATTTGCTGCACTTACAGTAGCTGCAATACGCCTGTGTTAAGTCTGTGGGATCCTTCCTCAGCCACTCCTTAAACTCTTTGCTCTGCAGCCATATATCTGACTTTTTGTTTGTAAATTACTTTTGGCATCGCTACGAATTTCACAATTTTAGTGATGGAAGACGCACAAATTTGCATAGGCAATTTTTAAGTGAAATAGACTTACATTTATAAAATTTTAATCAACAAATGCGATAGAAAAAACTCACAAAATTAAGAAAAAGTAGAATTAAAAAAAAAAAAATTTCAATTTGCTAAAAAAGCTAGAATTCCCGCTGCCCGCTGTTTTCAAATTTTTCCCGCAATCGCATTTCCAAAACAGCCAGATCTAGCTGGAAAAAAGCTGAAATGACATCAGTGATGCTGACACACACAGCCAGAGCCACATAGAGCTGAATTTTGCAATTAAACGGCGCTTGGCAAAGCTGTGGTGCGCGACTCGCTTTTGTATTGTATGCGCTCTCCTTTAAGTCAGTCAGTCACTCATTCACTTATTTAATCAATCAGTCATTCAATCATGTTCACTGCTTGCTACCACTGTTATTATACCCTGAACCCATTGAAAATGTGAATTCAGGGTATAATGGTTTTGTGAAAATGTGTGAACAGGCAGAAGGAGCCGTCGCAAACAAACAAAGTAATATATATGCGCTGCTTTTATGTAAAGCCACCCCTTTCGAAACGTTTGTTGTTTGTGGCTGCCACGAATAGTAAACATTGACAGCATTCAGCTTACCACTGCTGTTGCTGCTACTGTTGCTGCTGCCAGCTACTGGCGTTCATTCATGTCGTGCTTTCATTCTTTTAAAAAAAATTCTTTGCATATGCGTGGACAGCTACCATACGATAACGACTCACAGTTGCAACAGCTTTGGGATAACAATTCGATTTGGTTAACAATTTGTCGATCTAATTTGATTTACTTTTCTGTATGATCGATCAACTTAACAATCAATATTTGCGAAAGAACATTATGTATGCGTGGCTTCGTCTGTCTGTGCAGTGGCTTTGGTTTTGGTCTTGGTCTTTGTCTTGCTGAATTCCATTCATTCATTTTAAAGCCAAGTCTCTGTTGGCAATTCAAATGCTTAAACATTTGGCAGTTTGGGAAGGTTCGGCAACGATATTCAAATGCTACGCACGAGGCGCAGACGCAGTTTCCACTGTCAATTTCAGGTATGTACATTGGCCCCTCCCGTCCAAAACAACGGCGACGTCGGATGCCAATTGAAAGGCCTACCTGCCAGCTATACTGCCTCAAATGGCCAACAACTTAATGCTGAGCCGGCAGTCGTTCCGCATTTGGCGCTAGCTTTTTGGCCTTTCCGTTCGGCATATATTGTGTGTAGAGTTGGTGCCAAATTATTTTCCACCACAATAGTAGTACACCAGCTGTGTTTGTGAGTTTGTTTGTCTGCCAGCACCCACAAAAGACTGTCGTACATATGTATATATATATTGGCTATTCTCAATGGAATCAAAGCCGGATAAATTATATAATAGTGTTTTATAGTTATATACTTGTATGTATATACATACATATTTTTGGTTCACATCATAATACATTTTTCAGCCCCTTGGGGGCATATTGAAAAATACCTTGTAACTTTCGCTGTTTTGAAGTGTAAGCAACCAAATTTTGCAGTTGTGTTGCCCTCGGCTTTTTCTAAGAACTGGCCAAAAATTGTTCGTCTACGCCCGCTAGGGGCGTGGCAAATCGGCAAAGAAGTTTGTTGTGGCCAACTGCATAATTCATGCATATAATAGCTTAGTAGTAATTGCTAAGATGGCAGAAAGCATTTTAACATAAATATAAAAATATTAATGAATTAAAAAAATAAAATTTATAAGTTTTCGATTAATAAATAAAAAGCTTCCAGCGGGATTTGAACCCAGGTCTTTTGAAAATAACATGTAATCGTTAGCTAAACCTAAATAAGTTCACTGCTATATGCTGTATACATGTAGAAACATCTGTATACACATGCATACATATATGCATGTATGCATATACATATAGAAAAACTGCTTGCCCACGGCAGCGTGGCAAATCGGAAAAGCAGTTTGTAGTGCTTATATGCACGATTCATTCGCTTATGTTTATAAATATCTTATTATCAATTGGCGTTAACAGCAAGCATTTTATGATAAATATACAAATACAAAGTATATAAATATACAAAAATTAAAAAATAATACTTTTTGGAAAAAAAAAGTTTTCTGCGGGTTCGAACCCACGCACCTAAGAGCAGCTTGCTTAGCACTTAATACCAGCGCCACTGGCTTGCTCTCAGCTTCGCCGCTACCATATTTTCGTAGTAAACTGGCTGATAGACGTGTAAGTCATCTGGATTTATATAGTTTTTGATTAACAAAGTCAACAGAGTAACAAAAAACAAGTAAGAAGGCTCTAGTCGAGACGGCTCGACTACGACTCAGGGAACCCTGCAAGAAAAGTGATATTCTTTACGCATTTATGAGCGTGCGCTCTGCAAACTGCGCAGTTGCTGCCGTGGCTTGGGGGTGGGTTGGACTGCACTTTGGACGCTATTCCATTTCTAGATGGACTATCTTCATGATTTTTAGAGTAGATTAGGAGTTACTATATGTATCTATGTGCCAAATTGCAAGTCTCTAGTATTTGAAATGCGTTTTTTTCAAATTGGTGGCGAAGGAGGCGTGGCATCTGTAAAGTTCATAATCTGCGTAACCACAATATATATCTAAATAAACAAATTTGAAGTCTGTAGCTAAAACAGTGTAGAAGTTATGCCCAAAAAAAAAAACAGAAAATTTAAACGAATTTTTTATCGATAATTTGAAAATGGGATGAGTTATCGAAAAAACAAAATAAACTCGTACTGCGTAACTAACATACGTGTAACATTCATGTGAAATTTAAGCTCTCTAGCTTTTGTAGTTTCCGAAATCTCGACGTTCATACAGACGGACAGACGGACGGACGGACAGACGGACGGACGGACAGACGGACGGACGGATAGAAGGACAGGGCTAGATCAACTTATTTTTTTATGCTGATCGAGAATATATTTATGGGGTCTGCGACGTCTCCTTCTGCCTGTTACATACATTTCCACAAAACCATTATACCCTGAATTCCCATTTTCAATGGGTTCAGGGTATAAAAACAACAAGTAAGAAGGCTCTAGTCGAGACGGCTCGACTAGGAGATCTTATTTACGCACTTATGAGCGCACGCTGTGCTAACCGCGCAGTTGCTGTCGTGGCTTGGGGGTGGGTTGGGCTGAATTTTGGACGCTCATAACTCCATTTCCAGATCGACTATCTTTATGAAATTTTCAGAGTAGATTAAGAGTATCTAAATCTATCTATGTGCCAAATTGCAAATCTCTAGTATTACATAATCTCCGTATCCCTAATATCTATCTTAATAAACAAATTTGAAGTCTCTAGCTAAAACAATGTAGAAGTTATGTCCAAAAAACCTAAAAAATGTAAACGAATTTTCGATTTTTTATCGATAATTTGGAAATGGGATGAGTTATCGAAAAAAAACAAAATAAACTCGTACTGCGTAGCTAACATACGAGTATTCATGTAAAATTTTAGCTCTCTAGCTTTTGTAGTTACCGAAATCTCAACGTTCATACAGACGGACGGACGGACGGGCGGACGGACGGACAGACGGACAGGGCTCAATCAACTTATTTTTTTATGCTGATCAAGAATATATATACTTTATGGGGTCTGCGACTTCTCCTTCTGCCTGTTACATACATTTTCACAAAACCATTATACCCTGAACTCCCATTTACAATGGGTTCAGGGGTATAATAATACTATAAATATAAATTAACTTAGAAAATTGAGTTCTAGTCGCCCGGCTTTAAATGCGTTTTTCAATTATCATGTGCGTTTCGGCTGCGCGCCTAACACCTGTTGCGCCACGTCAAATGGGCCTAAATTGTTTTAATCAACTTACCGGCGAGTGCAGCAGCGGCTGGTGCTGTTAGTTGTGGTGGTGGTGGTGGCAGTGGCCGTTGGCCAATTTCATGCGCTCGTACCTCCATTGTGGACACGCGACGTTGACCGGGCCACGGGCCACGAGTCACGCATATTGAAGAACTTCCGTTTCGTGTTTGGGTCGTCGCTCAACCACTGGGGCTAATTACCAATAACCGGACACACACGCACACCTATGTCTGCTATATGAAAGAGTAACAATGATTCATCGATCGCTGCGGTTTTACATAACGATTAATCGATTAAGAGAGAGAGAGAGGGATGTGGAGAGAGAGATGAAATTATAAACATATACTCATATATGCTCTCGAATTTAAAAGTGTTAAAATTTTCCCGATCCGCCCACTAGGGGCGTGGCAAATCGGAAAACTCTTCCGCCCATAGTCAAGTTATCATACTAGATGATGAGCTAGAGAGTTGCAATTTGGAATGTATACTCGGGGTGACAACCCAAGTTCAGAAAGATATGGCGGATATATCTACGCCCATTGGGGGCGTGGCAAATCGGGAAAACGTATCTTCTACACCGTTAAAGCTAGAACGCTGAAATTTGGCATGTGAGTTAATGTTATGATTCTAAGAAGATCGATCAAAAAGTTATATGTCTACGCCTATTGGGGGCGTGGCGAATCGGACTTGAATATATAATATTCGCATTTTTGGAATGTAAACAACCAAATTTTGCAGCATAGCCTCGGCCCTTTCTAAGAACCTGCAAAAAATTATGCGTCTACGCCCACTGGGGGCGTGGCAAATCGGCAAAGAATTTTGTTGTGGCCAACTGCATAATTCATGCATAAATAGCTTAGTAGCAATTGCTAAGATGGCAGAAAGCATTTTAACATAAATATAGATATATTATTGAATTTAAAAAATATAATTTATAAATTTTCGATTGATAAATAAAAAGTTTCCAACGGGATTTGACCCCAGGTCTTTTGAAACTAACATGTATTCGTTTGCTAAACCTAAAAATTTGACCAGCTGCTCAGCAGCTTGTGAACAAAAATAAAAAATACAATCGCAATTCTTGGAATATGTATACACACTTGGATGTTTATACACGTACAAACATCTGTGTACACATACATACATATATGCATGCATAGAAAAACTGCTTGCCACGCAGCGTGGCAAATCGGAAAAGCAGTTTTAGTTTTTGCTTGCACAATTCATATGCGTATGTTTATAAATTATTATCAATTGGCAGCAAGCATTTTATAATAAATTACAAATATAAAAAAAAAATTTGTAAATTAAAAAAAAATACTAATTGTTGAAAAAAGTTTTCTGCGGAACTGGAACCCACGCACCTATGTATAGCTTGCATAGCGCTTACCACCAGCGCCACTGTCCTGATATGAGCTGTGTTAACTAAAACAAAATAAGGCATTGCTAGAGCTCCTCTGACAAAACTAAAGTAACGATCGAAAAATTCCCCATTCAGTCACAATTCTTAGAATATTCTGGCATGCAAACTTTTGTATGCATACATAGAAAATTGTGTGTATACTCGTACTGTGTGTACATGTGTAAATCTGTATGTATGTATAGGAAAAACGTTTGTTGCTAAAACGTTTGCTAATTGCCGAAATATTTCGTTAATTAAATGTTTATTAAATATATAAAATGCACCTATGAGAACAGAGCATTTCGCAGTTAGTTGCGCCTAACTGCAACGTTCTTACTTGTTTTTAAATCAATTTAGATTTTCAGAGGTAATCTAACCATATCGGTTTTCAGTCTTACCTTTCATATGGACTTATAGATCCTGTGAAATATAAGAGCCATTCGAAGAGCTAACATTCCCAAGAATTCCCAAGAAAGCAAGGGAACTTACATATTTGATGAATAAATTTTTTTTTAAATGGATTTCCTCAATCACACTTTCCGAATATGATAATGATAATAAATATGTTTCATTCTTCTTCTCAGCTTTCACTCATTTACCAAAATGTACGTGGCTTGAAATCTATACTTAAAAGTCTATACTTGCATAGTTTTAGTGTTCAATATGACATTATTGCCTTCACTGAAACATGGTTAAGTCATAACATTCATTATAGTGAGATTATTGCAAGTAATTTCACTATTTATTAAATTAATGCTCCCATCGTGCTCTTTGTTTATTACATGTTCTTATATCCCTCCCTCTTCTGATATGCAGGTTTATACTCAACATATATGTAACCTGTATTAAAGAAATTTATGAACATGTAACTGATAGAGACTTGCTTCTTGTGTTGGGTGATTTCAATATTCCTAACACTTCTTGGTCCTCAACTTGTAATGCAAATTACTTTATTCCGACAATTGATCACTATCTTTTTGATGAATTGTTTAATCTTTCTATCATCTATCCATCATTAATGTCGTGAGATCAACTTCTTTCTGCTTACCAGAGGATATACATAGCCCCACTTTAGAGGTTTTATTATATATTGATAATCCTCTGACTTATTCATCTTTGCCTTCTAATTTATGCCGCTGTTATCGTAAATGCAATTTTGTTTCACTTAATGAATTAATTAATTCAACAGACTGGTCTCTTCTATATGAGTCGGTTGATATTTATTTGACAGCATCGATTTTTTATAATACCTTAAATTCTATTCTGGATGTGTGCGTCTCTCTCTGTCGTATATTGCCCCGTTCAAATAAACCGCCATGGTTTACTAAGACTCTTTCGAATTTAAGAAACATTAAAACTAAATGTTTAAAAAATTTTAAAAGGTCTGGTTCAAGTGTTGACTGGTCTAAATATTCCATTGCCAAGTCAAACTTCAGTCTTTTAAATTCTCGGTGTTATGAGAATTACCTTGTACGTTGCAAACGACAGTTTGCTCGAGATCCTAAACAATTTTACTTATTTGTAAACTTGAAGCGTAAGTCTTCTGGTTTGCCGTCCTCATTTGTCCTTGGTGCTGAAAAAACTTGTACTGATCAGGATTCCTCTGATCTTTTTGCAGATTTTTTTTAATCCACTTACTGTTCAGTTGATCTCTATAGTAATTCGTATCCATATTTACTTCCTGAATATGGTTCTATTTGTTGAGGTTTTTCTTGAAATAAATCAAAAACAGTTTTGTAAATGTAGGTGCAACAAAATCAAAGTTTAAGTAACAAGTACATAATTCAAGTACCGCGACGTCTTCAACTTAACTGACCGAGTCGACACATTCAAACTGATCTCACACAATACAATGACGACACAACACAAGACCCCTGACTGTGCAGCATGCTTTTATACTTGCTTCTCTTACATACATATGTATGTATATATGTATGTACATAATCCAGAACATTCGATTTCTTATTCTAGAGAAAATGTTCGAACAGCCAACGTTACGTAAAATGCTTACTTCTAAGAAAATGCTGTTGATGATGAGTTTTTCGAGATCATTCTACAACACTATTAGTGCTCCTCAGTTTACTTTCTAGCTGCAGCCATTAGGACGCTGAAGTCTTTCTCTCCTGGTGCTGACAATATTCCAAGTTGTGGCATTAAGAGTGCAGTGTCATCAGTCAACATTACTAAAATTGTTTAATTTGTATTTAATTTGTTCTATGTTCCATTTAATTTGGAAAGAGTCCTTCAACATTCCTCTATATAACAAGTAAGAAAGCTGTAGAAAGACTGCTCGACTACGAAATCCCCTGAGCCCTTCTTCGAACGAATAATATTCCAAGAATTATCCGATTCGTTTCTGCACGCATAAGAAACTGTACATAAAGAACCACAAGCAACTACGCTTGTAGGCATGTATGTGTGTATGCATGTGTGTAAGCATTGCAAGCGTCTTGCTGTCTCGCTGCTTTGCTGCTGCGTCGCATGGGTTTTGATGAGAAAACTTTGATGATTAATAATTCGTTTCTAGATGAACAATCGTATTGATATCTTCAGATTATGAATATGATATACATATCTATATGCTAAACCAAACTGCATGTCTCTAGTATTTTTATGGATTTTTTATACCCTGAGCCCTTTGAAAATGGGAAATCAGGGTATAATGGTTTTGTTAAAAGTATGTAACAGGCAGAAGGAGGCGTGGCAGACCCCATAAAGTATATATATTCTTGATCAGGGTGACGAGAAAAGTTGATCTAGCGCTGTCCGTCCGTCCGTCCGTCCGTCCGTCCGTATGAACGTCGAGATTTCGGAAACTACAAAAGCTAGAGAGCTGAAATTTCACATGAACATGCGTATGTTAGCTACGCAGTACGAGTTTTTTTTGTTTTTTCGATAACTCATCCCATTTCCAAATTATCGAAAATCGAAAATTCGTTTCCATTTTTTAGGTTTTTTGGGCATAACTTCTACACTGTACACTCTACACCTCAGCTAGATACTTAAAATTTGGGGGTGTGGGGGCGAATTGGGGACCGGAATCCAAAATCTGACAAAAACCGAAATTGTATTAAATTGGTATCTATATATATGCAGAAGACTTGGAGACTCTAACTCTAAAGAGGAATTAGCTAGAATTTTATAACTGGTTCCCGATAAATTCGTTTATCGATAACTTTGCAAATATACGAGTTATCGAATTTCTGAAGCAAACTCGTACTGCGCGCGCAATATACGGACCTAACACAAAAATAATGAACTCTCTTCTTCTTTGTATCTTCGGAAATCGACGCGTTCAAGCATACGGACAGACAGACAGACGGACAGACGGACATGGCTATATCAACTTTTCTCGTCACCTTAATCAAGAATATATATACTTTATGGGGTCTGCCACGCCTCCTTCTGCCTGTTACATTCTTTTAACAAAACCATTATACCCTGATTTCCCATTTTCAATGGGCTCAGGGTATAATAAACTGCGTAACTAACATACAGTGACTCACAGCTTATATCGTGCAGTGGTATAGTAAGACTTTAAAGACGTATTCCCGCTAAACCAGAAAAGATATCCAAAAAATTTAAATGAGGTCTTATTTATTAGTCACCCGTATTTATTAAAGCACTTCATTATTTTTCTATCCTAGAAATAACATTTAAAACTAAAGAAAACTAAAATAACTGCCCTTTTCTATGTCACAGCTTATTTCGTGCACTGCACTTAACACTCCAAATTATCAACAAATTCTTAAATTATTATTTTGTATGATCTCCTTTATGTTTAATAACCTCTTACAAACGTGATTCCATCGAGTTTACCAATTTTTGGTTGACTTCGCTGGCGATATTTTGCCATTATTCCATAAAGGCCATTTTCCTTTTCCGGATGGCCATGTCCAATATTGCCCACAAATTTTCAATAAAGTTTATGTCGGGGGCCTGGGCTTGAGGACTGACCACATGGGGACAGTTCCAGATCAACCAGGACTGGGCAATCCCGATTTATGCTTTGGATGACTATCCTGATAAAATCGGAATCGCCCCTCTAGACCTAGTTTTTCGGCACCTCGGAACAAATTGTCATTGAAAAGGGATAGGTACATATTATTATCCATATTGCCTACATGAAAACTAAGTTTCCAACACCCGAAGCTGCCATACAGGCCCAACCCATGACCGAGTAGCACGGAAGAAGCCTTTTATTAATATCAAAAACCAAAAATGTGGAATAAAATTTTCAACTTAGCAAGTTGGTCGCCCAATTTTTTCTGGAATTATGTAATATATGCATATATATGAGTCGAAATTTAATATATTTGGACCGGATGGGATGCAATATGTTTGGCATTAACCACATACCGAGCTCCAAAATAATCACCTAAAGCGAACAATAAAACATGGCGGTGGAAGTGGTTTGGTTTAGCTTCTGTATGGCTTTGTTGTTCATACGGACGGACAGACGGACGAACGGACAGGGCCATATCAACTTATTTTTTGTGCTGATCAAGAATATATATACTTTATGGGGTCTGCGACTTCTCCTTCTGCCTGTTACATACATTTTCACAAAACTATTATACCCTGAATTCCCATTTTCAATGGGTTCAGGGTATAAAAACAATAACATAAGCCATTTGAGTATACGTCTTAAAAGTCGTATTACTATAGCTAATAAATTTGATATATAGTCTGCTATAGTATACAAAAATATATGGTATTCCACTCTTCAGTTGACTGCCATCAAGATAGAAAAGTAATTGCTGTTGAATGCATTAGTACGCTGTGCAGAGTACAGCCCAGTTGTGTACTCCCGACATAGCAACAACATAGCTGTTGCTACGATAGTGTATTGCTTTTCAATCTTCAATACCAATTACCATCTATAATATAGATTTTTCTCAAAATTTATCTATGAAGATGAGTTTGGAAGTATGAGCAACAAAGGTAACGTATTTCCCATGCATTATCGTGTTTCTCTCTACAAATCATTTGAGTAACATAATACCATCTATGTATATGAACCTAAGACAGAGTATCTTTGGATTACGAATACCTGCTTGAGCAGCTGGCATTGGCGATGCGTTGTCTAGTGAATTGAGGTATGGCTTGTATTAGCCAGCTCCATTGCTGCTGTAACTGTCGGCTGTAGTACAGGTTGACTGCTGCTTGGTTGGTTCACTTCTGTTGTACTTGTGATTTATACATACATATGCGCTCATATAAATCGCCAAGATGACAGATTGACTGTAAACTATCTAAGTTGATCGTTCGGCTGTGCGACATTTTGTCAGTGTCATGCTGCATAATTGTTGTCACACATCCCACTCCACATACCTGTACCATTTATATTTCTATTCCAAAACTCGTTCTCACACATACGCACATATGCTTGTGTGTGTAAAGCTTAAAAAGTGAAGAGTTTGGCACATAGTTCCAATAATCTGTGGTAAGTAGTTCTTTGCCATTTTACGGTGTTCCGCAATAAACACGGAATTCACATAGTCGTCGTCGTCGTTGACAACAGGTTTATCTGCACTATTGAGTGCCTGGGGGTGCTGAAGTATCTTATCAACTTCCATTGGTAGTGTCCATTATCTGCCCCACTCCGATCCAGTTCCATCAAACAAACAACAACAACAACAATCAAGAAATAAACACAAAGAGCGAACAAAGCGAAACACAAATCTCATCTTTCATTTTAGTTGAAAGTATCTCTCGCTGTCTTTCTGCTTCTATCTTGCTCAGTCGCTAGGTGGCGCCACTTCTTATCATCGGCCGTGTACCTGTCAGCACCACCCACCCAGCCCCGTGCTTTCGCCGCAGATGCCGTTTAGTTGAGCGTGCGTAATAGACGCCCATGAGCTGAGGCATAAAACATTAATTTAATAGCAGAAAACGCAAAACAAAAATATTATTAATAATAAATTTCTTAACAAAAACACGTAAGAAAGCTGTAGTCGAGACTGCTCCGAAATCCCTTGAGCCCTTCTTCTTACGAATCATATTCCAAGAATGCTTCGTTTCGATTCTCCATGCGTAAGAAACTATACATGCAAAAACTCGAGCAAACACACACGCTGATCTATGCTTGTGCGCCTGTATGTGTGTAAGCATTGCGCTTGCTGTCTCGCTGCTTTGCTGCTGCGTCGCGACGCGTCGCATGGGTTTTGATAAGAAAACTTTGATGATTAATAATTCTGTTTCTAGACGGACAATCGTATTGATATCTTCAGATTATGATTATGATATTCATATCTATATGCAAAATCAAACTGCATGTCTCTAGTATTTGAAATGCATTTTTTTTCACATTTGGAGGTGGTGTGGCGAAGTGGAGACCGGAATCCAAAAACTGACAAAAACCGAAATTGTATTAAATTAGTATCTATATAATTATATGCGGAAGACTTCATTCGTTTATCGATAACTTTGCAAATATACAAGTTATCGAATTTCGGAAACAAACTCGTACTGCGCGTGCAATATACGGACCTAACACAAAAA
This sequence comes from Drosophila koepferae, assembly GCA_030914345.1. Classification (NCBI taxonomy): domain Eukaryota; kingdom Metazoa; phylum Arthropoda; class Insecta; order Diptera; family Drosophilidae; genus Drosophila; species Drosophila koepferae. The sequence goes on from JAUESR010000032.1 coordinate 40,941, forward strand.
GAATGAACTCTCTAGCTTTTGTATCTTCGGAAATCGACGCGTTCAAACAAAAAGTGATACTCTTCTTATTTACGCAGTTATGAGCGCGCGCTCTGCTAACCGCGCAGTTGCTGCCGTGGCTTGGGGGTGGGTTGGGCTGAATTTCGGACGCTTATAACTCCATATCTAGATGGACAATCTTCATGAAACTTTCGGAATATATTAAGAGCATCTAAATGTACTTATTTGTCTCTAGTATTTAAAATGCGTTTTTTTCAAATTGAGGTCGAAGGGGGCGTGGCATCCAAAATCTGAATATATATACTTTATGGAGTCTGCGACGCGTCGCGACGTCTCCTTCTGCCTGTTACATACATTTTCACAAAACCATTATACCCTGTTCAGGTTCAGGGTATAAAAATGTAACGTGAGACGTGAGAACTGCTTAGCGATCGAAAAGGGACACTTGACAAACATATGTGCACTTGTGTGCATGGAATTAATTGTAGCCTTCCTGTGCCTGCAAATTTTAAGAAAAAAAAAACAGTTCAATTTTTGAATGCGGCAATGTGGAGGTGTTTTTACTTTAACTCTCTAACAATATGACAAACAAATTCATGGAAAGACATGCATGCACCACATCTCATGTACATACATATGTATCTGATGATCTAATTATGACTACTTTTGATCTATCTATCTATCTATGTGTATTCAGATATATCAAGCTCTGTCAATTGATGAAAATAGAATCACAATTTCCAATTCGAAATTAATTTTTATTTTTTCCATATGCATGTACATACATACATATAAATATATTTGTTCTTTGAGAGCTTTTACCTCATGGGGTTTTCCCAAGGGGTAACTACTAGTCTAACATTCTACAATAGAGTTATTGCGCCAATCGCTCAAATGTTGCAAAGTCTGAAATCAAATTAGAAAAGCAAAATAAAACAATTTTCCAAATTATGCTTAAGGGTGAGGCGCGAACCGGGGCGCAAAACGGCGCACGGAGCGCCAACTAATATGGGCATGGACGTGAGATACCACGGGACTAGTTTTTTTATGCCAAACTATATACATGTGTATATGTATATGTACTTACACTCATGTACATACATATGTATGTATGCTACGTATGTGGCTAGGTGTTAGATGTTGCCAGGTCGGCGATATGACGACGTAAGCGTCGACGTAAGCGTTTGCGTCGACACTGTCGCTTATCAAACACGGAAGCTTTGACCACACACACACGCACACACATACATACGGCATAAGTTAAGATTCGCGTTGTCGCTATTTGCTTTTTATACGCTGAACCCATTGAAAATGGGAAATCAGGGTATAATGGTTTTGTTAAAAGTATGTAACATGTAGAAGGAGGCGTGGGTTCTATCGATTGTTCTCTGACCCCAAACATTTTCAATAACATTTAGGGCAGGGCTTTGGGCAGGCCAGGGAAGAACAGCCATTTTAATATCCTTTAAGAACTTGGTTGGCACTGATCCCTTGTGGCATGGAGCATTGTCTTGTTGCAGAATCCAGTCGCTGATAGGAAATAGCCGTTCTCCAGAAGCAAAAGCATGATTGTTTAGTATCAAAAGATATTCGGACTGATTGAGAGTGCCTTCTATTGCAATGAAGTCTCCAAATCCGTAATAGCTCATACATCCCCAGAACATCACTGTGCCTCCACCAAATCACCACCTGCCCTAAATGGGAAAAAATGGATATGGCTAGGCGCGCCGCTTAGTAGAATCGATTCCAGCCAGATTACAGGCAGTTATTGATGCCAAAGGTGGAATCACGCAATATTAGTTATTAATATTACAAATTAAAACAAGTAAGAAAACTCTAGTCGAGAGTGCTCGACTAGATAATACCCTGAACCCAATTTTAATAAAATAAAATAATAATCTGTACTGTGTTTTGGTTTTTTGTAATTATCTTGAAAATGCATCAATTTTAGTGCTGAAAATGGCAAAAAACTTCTTTATTTTGACAAATAGTTAAATATATTGCTCTTGATTAGTACTAAAATTAATCCGTTTTCAAGATATTTACAAAAAAACAGTGTCGAACGTGACAAAAAGTTGACTTTTCTGGAGAATTACCCATATGGATAAATCAGAAAGTATAGATAAGAATGTATGCGTGTAACGTTCAAAATTTACATATGTACATGTATATATACATTGCATTGCCAAAAAAAAACAAGTAAGAAGGCTCTAGTCGAGACGGCTCGACTACGAGATCCCCTGAACCCTGCAAAAAAGTGATACTCTTCTTCTTTACGCACTTAGATGCGCGCGCTCTGCTAACTGCGCAGTTGCTGCCGTGGCTTGGGGGTGGGTTGGGCTGAACTTTGGACGCTTATAACTCTATTTCTAGATGGACGATCTTGATGAAATTTTCAGAGTAGATAAGAGTATCTAAATCTATCTATGTGCCGAATTGCAAGTCTCTAGTATTTGAAATGCGTTTTTTTTTAATTTGTGGCGAAGGGGGCGTGGCATTTAAAATCTGTAAATTACGTAATCTGCGTATCCATAATATCTATCTAAATAAACAAATTTGAAGTCTTTAGCTGAAACAGTGTAGAAGTTATGCACAAAAAACCTAAAAAATGGAAACGAATTCTCGATTTTTTATCGATAATTTGGAAATGGGATGAGTTATCGAACAAAAACAAAATATACTCGTACTGCGTAGCTAACATACGCATGTTCATGTGAAATTTCAGCTCTCTAGCTTTTGTAGTTTCCGAAATCTCGACGTTCATACGGACGGACAGACGGACAGACGGACAGACGGACGGACAGACGGACAGGGCTAGATCAACTTTTCTCGTCACCCTGATCAAGAATATATATACTTTGTGGGGTCTGCCACGCTTCCTTCTGCCTGTTACATACTTTTAACAAAACCATTATACCCTGAATTCCCATTTTCAATGGGTTCAGGGTATGTATTTATGTATGCTAGCTTTGTTTTTTCGATAAGTCATCCCATTTCCAAATTATCGATAAAAAATCGAAATTCGTTTACATTTTTTAGGTTTTTTGGGCATAACTTCTACACTGTTTCAGCTAGAGACTTCAAATTTGTTTATTATACCCTGAACCCATTGAAAATGGGAATTCAGGGTATAATAGTTTTGTGAAAATGTATGTAACAGGCAGAAGGAGACGTCGCAGACCCCATAAAGTATATATATTCTTGATCAGCATCGAAAAATAAGTTGATCTAGCCCTGTCCGTCTGTCCGTCCGTCCGTCCGTCCTTCTATCCGTCTGTATGAACGTCGAGATTTCGGAAACTACAAAAACTAGAGAGCTGAAATTTCACATGAACACTCGTATGTTAGTTACGCAGTTTATTTTGTTTTTTCGATAACTCATCCCATTTCCAAATTATCGATAAAAATCGAAAAGTCGTTTAAATTTTTTAGGTTTTTTTGGGCATAACTTCTACACCGTTTTAGCTAGAGACTTTGTTTATTTAGATAGATTTTGGATGCCACGCCCCCTTCGCCAACAATTTAATAAAATTTTAAATACGAGAGACTTGCAATTTTGGAAATAGATACATTTAGATACTCTTAATCTACTCTGAAAGTTTCATGAAGATCGTCCATCTAGAAATGGAGTTATAAGCGTCAAAAGTTCAGCCCAGCCCACCACCAAGCCACGACAGCAACTGCGCAGTTAGCAGAGCGCGCGCATCTAAGTGCGTAAAGAAGAAGAGTATCACTTTTTGGCAGGGTTCAGGGGATCTCGTAGTCGAGCCGTCTCGACTAGAGCCTTCTTACTTGTCTTCTTTAGCTTCTTGTTTGTCCAACTCCTGTGCCTTAATCCTTGTAGTCCACATCCAACTTCTTGGTCAGATCACTTCGTCCTTAATGAGGTCCTGACTTCGAATCCGTGTCCTGTCACGGTCGCCATGTATTGAAAATACTCCCACTCATAGATTTTTGTTCTGTTTTAAGGTTCAGAGCAACTTTTACTATCGCTCTGAACACTTCTTATATTTATTTATTTGTTCGGAGGAAAAGTAGCTGTCGCTCTGAACTCTGTTTACATTCTGACTTGAGTTAAGAATAATACTTAAGACTAAAGCTTGCAAGTCGCGCTGGCGTTGATGGCAAGCTTAAGCGTGGCCTGACACTGCCGTTAGAAAGCTGCAGCATCGCCTGATGCTGCCGTTGCATTATGCTTAAAAGCTTCAGCATCAGGCGATACTGCAGTTGTACAGGAAGCTTTAAAGCTTCAGTTACAGGGTGTTCTTCTTATGTTGTCTATGTAGCCTATATATAAATAAGTACAGTGAGCATTTTATATATGAACATCCTACAGCATGTATAGTTTGTTACTCATGGAGAATCGAAACGAAGCATTCTTGGAATATTATTCGTTCGAAGAAGGGCCCAGGAGATTTCGTAGTCGAGCAGTCTCGACTACAGCTTTCTTACCTGTTTTCTCTGTTTTGTGTGTGTTTGTGTGTGTGTGTGTGTGTGTGTGTGTGTGTGTGTGTGTGTGTGTGTGTGTGTGTGTGTGTGTGTGTGTGTGTGTGTGTGTGTGGTGTGTGTGTGTGTGTGTGTGTGTGTGTGTGTGTGTGTGTGTGTGTGTGTGTGTGTGTGTGTGTGTGTGTGTGTGTGGTGTGTTGTGTGTTGGTGTGTGTGTGTGTGTTGCTTTTAGACTCACCCATGCACTCATGCACCCGAATTATAATCCAATCCGCCCACTAGAAGCGTGGCAAATCGCAAAATCCATTTTTCGAAAATCCAGTCATCATAGTAGTTGATGAGCTAGAGAGTTGCAATTTAATGGCATGTGAGCTAATGTTATGATTCTATGAAGATCGATGAAAAAGTTATATGTGGCAAATCGGACCTGAATATATAGTGATTTTTAAAAGTGTGCTATATTTTGAGCTTTATTGACACTATAGACTTGAATGTATATAGACTTGGCATGTATACTCGGGTTGACAACCCAAGATCAATAAGCTATGGTAGATATATCTATGCCCACAGTTCAAGTTTTTTTTTTTTTTTGCCTTATTTTAAAGTTTATTTTACGAATATTAAAGTTTTTCCTAGTCCTATTCGTGAAATTATTATCTTTATCGCATGCTTCCATAGTGCCAATCAAATTTTAATAAATTTCACATGAATGTTAGTTACGCAGTACGAGTTAATTTTGTTCTTTTTTTCGATAACTCATCCCATTTCCAAATTATTGATCAAAAATCGAAAATTCGTTTACTTTTCCTAAGTTTTTTGAGCATAACTTCACACAGTTTTAGCTAGAGACTTCAAATTAATATATTTAGATACATAATATGGATACGCAGATTTTGGATGTTACGCTTTTTGCTATTTGCATTTGCAATGACTGCAATATATCTATTCTTGTCTTATCATTTAAGTCTTTTCGCAGCCAGCATTTGAATTCTTGGCTGTTAAGTTACACATCCTGGCATTTTTGTTTGTACTGAACTATTTGGTTTTAATTCAACTACAATAAACAACACTTCATTTTACATAACATACATTCTCTAAAATAAGTTAAATTGCTAATTTAAAAAAAAAAAGCGTAAAAAAGAAAAATATTGTTTTAAAAAGCTAGAATTTCCGCTGCTCGCTGTTTTAGAATTTTTCCGCGAATTGTATTTTCTAACAAAAAAGGAAAATAGCTGATATGACAGTTCTGCTTCAGGGTATAATAACATGTATGGTATCAACAAAAATTTTACAAAAAAATAAAAACAAATAAGACAGCTGTAGTCGAGACTGGTCGACTACGAAATCCCCTGAGCCCTTCTTCGAACGAATAATATTCCAAGAATGCTTCGTTTCGATTCTCGATGCGTAAGATGTGTAGGTATTGCAGGCGACTTGCTGTCTTGCCTCTCTTGCTGGGCCGCGTGGGTTTTGCTAGGAATTGGGGACCGAATTCCAAAATCTGACAAAAATCGAAATTGTAATAAATTAGTATCTATATATATGCAGAAGAATTGGAGACTCTAACTCTAAAACGAGATATAATTTTATAACTGATTCCCGATAAATTGTTTTATCGAAACCTCTGTAAACATAAAAGTTATCGAATTTCTGAAAAAACTCGTACTATGCGTGCAATATGCGGACCTAGCACAAAAAGAATGAACTCTCTAGCTCTTATATCTTCGGAAATCGACGCATTCAAACATACGGACAGACGGACATGGCTATATCAGCGTTTCTCGTCACCCTGTCAAGAATATATATATTTTATGGGATCTGCCACGCCTCCTTCTGCCTGTTACGTCCTTAAATCATCAACGTCGGAATTCGAGCCCACCCCACGCTCTTAAGTTGCATAGCAGTTACCAGCAACACCACTACCACTGCTTTGAGCTAGTAATAGTTAGCCAAACCTAAATAAGTTCACTACTATAGCGGCTTCTGACAAAACTCACAATTAAAATCACAATTCTTGCAATATGTGTACACACTTGGATATGTATACACGCACAAATATTTGTATGCATGTGTGTATGAATGTATAGGAAAAACGCTTGGCCAATGGCAGTGCGGCAAATCGGAAACGCAGTTTCTAGTGTTTAAATGCATAATTCATATGCGTATGTTTATCAATAGTGTATCAATTCTAATCTGACAACAAGTATTTTATAAATATAAACAAAATTAAAAAGTTATGAATTTTCGATTTTAAAAAAATGTTTCTGCGTGAATCGAACCCGCGCACCTATATACATAAGATCTTGTATAGCACTTACCACTAGCACCACTACCCAGATCTGAGATTCTGTAGCTAAAACCAAACAAGTCAGTGTTAGAGCTAGAGCATGCAGACTTTTGTATGTATGCATAGAAAATCGCTTAATGTGCGCGCACGACAGTGTGTAATACACGTATAGTGTAAATTTGTAAAATAGAAATAAGCGATTTGTACGTTTGCTAATCGCCGAAATATTTCGTTTATTAAATGTTTATTATATATAGGCACAAACAATAACAGTTCAAAGGTAATTTGCCATGCCTCTGCCTCAGGTGGCCTCACAATATGATGCAGTTGGACAGTAGCCAGACAATTATGCACGGTAAGGCGAGCTCGCAGCTCGACCTGCGTTCTAGACGCTCTGGGCAATAGAGGCTAGGCCAACTACGCAATGCCTTGTGTGTGTGTGTTAGTTCTATGTATCTTATGGATACAGTAGAGGCAACGCTTTGCTGCGCTATAAATACAATTCGTGCGCTATTTCTATATATATATATATATATATATATATATATAGAGAGAGAGAGAGAGAGAGAGAGAGAGAGGGAGATTCCTGTGTGCTGTTTGCATATCTTCGTTTCTGCTATATCTATTTGATTTTGCATTTGTTGTTATTGTTACGCTATTTCTGTATCCTAAGCCGATACTTACATACATATATAGCCAAATGCGAGAGCACAATGTATTTGTACTTTGTTTTGTATTTTTTTTAAGTCAATTAAAGTCGACTTAAATGTGCCCTACAAAGAGCAGCCCTCACACAGATCAAATCTGTTAAAATATTGAAGAATTGTAAATTATTTCAATTCCCAGCAGCAATCAATGCCTTGAAAAAAATATTTAAACACATTTTCGATAAAAATCCAAGTATACAGTTTTTTTTATTTATAATATATTCTTGTTTTAATACGCCTATTAATAAATGTATGCGAAAGGTGCAATAACAACAAGCCATTTGAGTAGAAAACCTAATGCCGAGTAAAACGTAGCGGAGGAAGTAAAAATCAAAAGGAATGAAACGTGCCTAGCTTTTGAGAAAATGGGTCAAATCTATTTCGGGCTGCCCATAAAATAAAATTTAAGGAAAAAATAAATGAAAAAAAAAAATAAATAATAATAATAATGAAAAACAGCAATTTCTTTCTTTCCTATTTTTCTATTCGGGCTATTCTCTTACTCTCTTCTCTTCCTCTCGTTTCTTTTGTGTATCTATTTAGTTTTTTTTTTTCGGCTAGTGTTGGCACCTTTATTGTGGAAAATTTTGTGGCGTGCTGAACTCAACATCGTAAGATCTGAGCATTTAAACAACGTTCTTGCTAGGTCGACGCCGCTGATGTATCCAAAACTGTATTTGTTTCATTTCCTCCTTCCTCTCAAACTGTCCCAGATGCAGCAGCCCACATTAAAGCAAGCCGAGCCAAATGAAGTCAAGATAACTTGAGCCAAGTCTGCTCAGCTCAGTTGATAAACACCGAGCATCCAAACTCTCACTTTCACTCCCGTTCTTGCGCTGTGTGAATGAGCATTAAGCAATCCCTCCCCAAATCCAATCCCAACTGAAATTGGAAGTGCGAAATGCTTTCCAATCACATCCATAGAAAACCCCTAGAAAGAAATCATCTTTCGTCTCTTTTATTTGCATTTCTATTCGTCTATGATTGGCTTTATGTCAATATGATTAATGATTCGTACAACTAAGCTCGTTGAACCAATATCTATATTGCACAATTAATAGAGAGGAAACCACTCTCAATTGAATCTTATGAGATTATATTCACATATAGAAACATGCAAATTTCTATTCTCAATGAATAATTTCAGAACATTTACTTTTATACATTATACATTAAACATTATATACATTATACATTATATACGCATATACATTAAACATTATACATTATACATTACTCTCAAGGGACTGTCGTTATACCCGGAAGACGGTCTAACCCTATAGCGTTGCAATATATCAAATAGAAGGTTATCCATACAACAACAAATCCATATTCCGTTTTCAAAACATGTAAGACCAAGTTTTTCTTCTTGTTTGTTTGATTTTTATACCCTGAGCCCATTGAAAAAGGGAAATCAGGGTATAATGGTTTTGTTAAATGTATGTAACAGACAGAAGGAGGCGTGGCAGACCCCATAAAGTATATATATTATTGATCAGGGTGACGAAAAAAGTTGATATAGCCATGTCCGTCTTTCCGTCCGTCCGTCCGTCCGTCTGTCCGTATGTTTGAACGCGTCGATTTCCGAAGATACAAAAGCTAGAGAGTTCATTCTTTTTGTGTTAGGTCCGTATATTGCACGCGCAGTACGAGTTTGTTTCCGAAATTCGATAACTTGTATATTTGCAAAGTTATCGATAAACAAATTTATCGGGAACCAGTTCGAAAATTCTAGCTTATTCATCTTTAGAGTTAGAGTCTCCAAGTCTTCTGCATATATATAGATACTAATTTAATACAATTTCGGTTTTTGTCAGATTTTGGATTCCGGTCCCCACTTCGCCACACCACCTCCAAATGTGAAAAAATGCATTTCAAATACTAGAGACATGCAGTTTGGTTTAGCGTATATGTAGATATGAATGTCATAATTATAATCTGAAGAGATCAATACGATTGTCCATCTAGAAACAGATTTATTAAACAATAAAGTTTCGCAGCAAAACCCATGTGGCGCAGCAACAAAGGCAGCGAGACAGCAAGCCGCCTGCTTTGCTTACACACAAACATGCTTACAAACGTACATACATAGATCATCGTGTGTGTGTGCTCATGTTTTTGCATGTATATATAGTTTCTTACGCGTGGGGATTCGAAACGAAGCATTCTTGGAATATTATTCGTTCGAAGAAGGGCTCAGGGGATTTCGTAGTCGAGCAGCCTCGACTACAGCTTTCTTACTTGTTTTTTTGTCTTTTTTTTTTATGTTTGCATATCTATTTTAAAATGCTTGCTGCCAATTGATAATAAAGCAAAAACTAAAATAACTATTCCGATTTGCCCCGCTGCGTGGCAAGCCGTTTTTCTATGCATGCATATATGTATGTATGTGTACAGAGATGTTTGTACGTGTATGCACATCCAAGTGTGTATACATATTCCAAGAATTGCGATTGTATTGTTTTGCTTTGTCACAAGCTGCTGATGAGCTGACCAGCTGGGTTCGAGCTGACCAGCTGATCAGCTGTGAACTTATTTAGGTTTAGCTAACGATTACATGTTATTTTCAAAAGACCTGGGTTCAAATCCCGCTGGAAGCTTTTTATTTGTTAATCGAAAACTTATAAATTTTATTTTTTAAATTCATTAATATTTCTATATTTATGTTAAAATGCTTTCTGCCATCTTAGCAATTACTACTAAGCTATTATATGCATGAATTATGCAGTTGGCCACAACAAACTTCTTTGCCGATTTGCCACGCCCCCAGTTTGCGTAGATACATCTACCATAGCTTATTGATCTTGGATTGTCAACCCGAGTATACATGAAAAGTTTCAAATCTCTAGTGTCAATAGTGTTCAAAATATAACACAATATAAAAAATCACTATATATTCAGGTCCGATTTGCCGCGCCCCCAATAGGCGTAGACATATAACTTTTTGATCGATCTTCTTAGTATCATAACATCAACTCACATGCAAAATTTCAGCGATCTTGCTTTAACGGTGTAGTTGATACGTTTTTCCCGATTTGCCACGCCCCCAATTGGCGTAGATAGATTCGCCATAGCTTTTTATACCCTGAACCCATTGAAAATGGGAATTCAGGGTATAATGGTTTTGTGAAAATGTATGTAACAGGCAGAAGGAGAAGTCGCAGACCCCATAAAGTATATATATTCTTGATCAGCATAAAAAAATAAGTTGATTGAGCCCTGTCCGTCTGTCCGTCCGTCCGTCCGTCCGTCCATATGAACGTCGAGATTTCGGAAACTACAAAAGCTAGAGAGCTGCGTATGTTAGCTACGCAGTACGAGTTTATTTTGTTTTTTCGATAACTCATCCCATTTCCAAATTATCGATAAAAATAGAAAATTCGTTTCCATTTTTTAGGTTTTTTGGGAATAACTTCTACACCGTTTTAGCTAGAGACTTCAACTTTACATATTTAGATAGATATTATGGATACGCAGATTTTGTTGTTTTCAGATTTTTGATGCCTGAGCCCTGAGCCCTGAGCCCTGAGCCCTTCTTCGAACGAATCATATTCCTAGAATGCCTCGTTTCGATTCTCCGCGCGAAAGAAACTATACGTGCAAAAACACGAGCACACACACACGCTGATCTATGCTTGTACGCCTGAATGTGTGTAAGCATTGCGCTTGCTGTCTCGCTGCTTTGCTGCTGCGTCTCATTAGTTTTGATGAGAAAACTTTGATGATTAATATTTCTGTTTCTAGACGGACAATCGTATTGATATCTTCAGATTATGATTATGATATTCATATTTATATGCTAAACCAAACTGCAAGTCTCTAGTATTTGATATGCATTTTTTTCACATTTAAGGGTGGTGGGGCGAAGTGGGGACCGGAATCCAAAATCTGACAAACCGAAATTGTATTAAATTAGTATCTATATATATGCAGAAGACTTGGAGACTCTAACTCCAAAGATGAATTAGCTAGAATTTTACAACTGGTTCTCGATAAATTCATTTATCGATGACTTTGCAAATATACAAGTTATCGAATTTCTGAAACAAACTCGTACTGCGCGTGCAATATACGGACCTAACACAAAAAGAATGAATTCTCTAGCTTTTGTATCTTCGGAAATCGACGCGTTCAAACATACGGACAGACGGACGGACGGACGGACGGACAGACGGACAGACGGACGGACAGACAGACGGGCATGGCTATATCAACTTTTCTTGTCACCCTGATCAAGAATATATATACTTTATGGGGTCTGCCACGCCTCCTTCTGCCTGTTACATATTTTTAACAAAACCATTATACCCTGATTTCCCATTTTCAATGGGCTCAGGGTATAAAAACTACATACATAAATTCCCATTTCCAATTGGTTCTGTGCAAAAAAAGCATAAAGTATTCCGAGAAGCCCTCCATGAAATGACTCGGATTATTCATGAGTTGTGTGAAAATGCTGGATTTGAGGTTACCGAAACTTGCACAGCCAAAAAATAAATGTAATTCCCTGTAGGAGTATTTACATTAAGCATTCTCTTAGACATAGCTGCCGTGCACTCAATGTTTGCTGAGTTTTTATTAGAGTTTGGCTTTGTCTCTAGCTGAAGATGACGAGCTGCAGGTCACATGCACTGCAATTGACCAAGTTGACTAATATTAATGTTAGGGAAAAACAATTGTAAACGAGCAGTTGCACTCGCTGGCTTCCTTCAATGCCCTAAGGCAGAGACAGGATATGCTTTCAACCTAAATTCTACTTGTCATGCTGCCCGCTCTGTGCACTGACAAATGCTTCGTCACAATTGAAATACAGTTTGACACAGACCCTGATATATGTATGTATCTACATATGTACGTGTACCGTATTCACTCATACACATGCATTTGGACTCTACCTGTCAACCTGTGACTTGTCCTGTTCCATTCATGTGACTCATGTGACAAATCGCAGCAGAAGAAATTCAAAGTCGAGCCGAGTCGACTCCAGAAGAAATTCATTCCACCGTTTTCCCTTTTTCCGTTTTCTATTTGCTTTTACTTCAATTTTCTGTTGACTAATTTATATCATTACGCGCACTATTGTATCGATACTCTATTTAATGCAACATCTAAACAAATAATTGAATTTATCCCAGACAGTATTTATTTGTGATAGCACTCGGAGTCTTCTTAAAGGTAAGTGTACTGAGAGAACAACTGAAGAATGTTCTAATCTATACGAATGCATTCGATCATTCGAATGATCTACTTCAGAATTGAAGTACTCATGAAGTATGTATATTAGATACTATATATCAATAGACTAAAATCGAAATTTATTTTAATGGATGTGCACGTTAATTTTTATACCCTGAACCCATTGAAAATGGGAATTCAGGGTATAATGGTTTTGTGAAAATGTATGTAACAGGCAGAAGGAGACGTCGCAGACCCCATAAAGTATATATATTCTTGATCAGCATAAAAAAATAAGTTGATCTAGCCCTGTCCGTCTGTCCGTCCGTCCGTCCGTCCGTCCGTCCGTCCGTCCGTATGAACGTCGAGATTTCGGAAACTACAAAAGCTAGAGAGCTGAAATTTCACATGAACATGCGCATGTAAGCTACGCAGTACGAGTTTATTTTGTTTTTTCGATAACTCATCCCATTTCCAAATTATCGATAAAAAAAAATCGTTTCCATTTTTTAGGTTTTTTGGGCATAACTTCTACACTGTTTCAGCTAGAGACTTCAAATTTGTTTATTTAGATATTATGGATACGCAGATTATGTAATTTACAGATTTTAGATGCCACGCCCCCTTCGCCCTCAATTTGAAAAAAACGCATTTCAAATACTAGAGACTTGCAATTTGGCATTTAGATGCATTTTGATGCTCTTAATATATTCCGAAAGTTTCATGAAGATCGTCCATCTAGAAATGGAGCTATAAGCGTCCAAAGTTCAGCCCAACCCACCCCCAAGCCACGACAGCAACTGCGCGGTTAGCAGAGCGTGCGCTCATAAGTGCGTAAAGAAGAAGAGTATCACTTTTTTGCAGGGTTCAGGGGATCTCGTAGTCGAGCCGTCTCGACTAGAGCCTTCTTACTTGTTTGAAATAAAAGGATAAAAATTATCTCCATGTTCCATTCTTCAGTTCAAAACAAGAAAGAACGTTGCAGTTAGGCGCAACTAACAGCGAAATACTTTGTTCCCATAGGTACATCTTATTTATTTAACAAACATTTGATTAACGAAATTTCGGAAATTAGAAAACGTACAAGCAACAAACGTTTTTCCTATACATACATATGTACATACATACAGATTTACACATGTACACACTATACGAGTATACACACAATTTTCTATGTATGCATACAAAAGTTTGCATGCCAGAATATTCTAAGAATTGTGACTGAATTGGGAATTTTTCGATTGTTACTTTAGTTTTGTCAGAGACGCTCTAATAATGCCTTATTTGGTTTTAGTTAATGTGGTTCAGATCAGGGCAGTGGCGCTGGTGGTAAGCGCTATGCAAGCTATCACCTAAGAGTATGGGTTCGAATCCCACAGAAAACTTTTTTTTTCAAAAATTATTAGTTTTTAATTTCATTTTTTTTATATTTGTATATTTATTATAAAATTCTTGCTGCCAATTGATTGCCAATTAATTTATAAACATACGCATATGAATTGAGCATTTAAGCAAAAACTAAAACTGCTTTATACTTTCCGATTTGCCACGCTGTGTGGCAAGCAGATTTTCTATGCATGCATATATGTATGTATGTATGTATGTATGTATGTGTACACAGATGTTTGTATGTGTATACACATCCAAGTGTGTATACATATAGCAAGAATTGCGATTGTATTGTTTTGTTTTGTCACAAGCTGCTGATCAGCTGGTCGGCTGATCAGCTGTGAATTTATTTAGGTTTGGCTAACGATTACATGTTGTTTTCAAAAGACCTGGGCTCGAATCCCGCTGGAAACTTATAAATTTTATTTTTTAAATTCGTTAATATTATTATATTTATGTTAAAATGCTTTTTCCCATCGTAGCAATTGCTACTAAGCTATTATATGCATGAATTATGCAGTTGGCCACAACAAACTTCTTTGCCGATTTTCCACGCCCCCAGTGGGCGTAGACGCATAATTTTTTGCAAGTTCTTAGAAAGGGCCGACGCTAACATGCCTGCAAAATTAAGTTGCTTACATTCCAAAAATGCGAAAATTACAGGGTATTTTTCGATATGCCACGCCTCCAAAGAGGCTTTTTTTTGGGTCATCGATAGAGGAGGACATTAGTAACTCAACCATCCAATTTTCAAGCTTCTAACTCTAAAACTGTAGGAGATATAAACTTTTGAATATTCTATATATTGGATGTCAAGGCAACTACCCAATTGTTTTATAAAATAATCGATTAAGGTTTAAATTTATCGCATTACATTTTGCGATACAATTATATCACTAATGGTAACACACACAGTATGTGCATGAATAATATACAGTTATACAAATATTTTGATGTACATATTTCTGGTCAGTCTTGTTAGTTGTTTTCTTTTTATACCCTGAACCCATTGAAAATGGGAAATCAGGGTATAATGGTTTGTTAAAAGTATGTAACAGGCAGAAGGAGGCGTGGCAGACCCCAGAAAGTATATATATTCTTGATCAGGGTGACGAGAAAAGTTTATATGGCCATGTCCGTCTGTCCGTCTGTCCGCCTGTCTGCCTGTCCGTATGCTTGAACGCGTCGATTTCCGAAGATATAAAACCTAGAGAGTTAATTCTTTTCTCTTTTTATTTCAGAAATTCGATATCTTTTATATTTCTGAAGTTATCGATAAAACACTTTATCGGGAATCAGTCATAAAATTATATCCCGTTCATCTTCAGAGGTAGAGTCTCCAAGTCTTTTGCCTATATATAGATACTAATTTATTAGAATTTTCAATGGGCTCAGGGTATAATGACTGAAGAATTGAGTACCCTTCTTTGCACTAGTTTACGCTCAGTGTTATGCTGTCAAAGGGTGCACAATTGCCTCTTTGCCGGCTGGAAAAATCATGTACATATATAGAATGAGATATGCAACTACTTTTGTCTGTTATTACCCAGTGAATATGTATTCAATGTCATCTGGCACCTATGTGAGTACCTAACTGGCTGGCGCCTACCTGTACAAGTGCTAGAAACTTACTCTTACTTCTTAAGAAATAGATCTAGACTTTTCATTTTACTTTTTAGCTGAATGAGGTGTAACCGCTCTGCTAACCGCGCAGTTGCAGTCGTGGCTTGGGGGCGGGATTGGCTGAACTTTGGACGCTCATAACTCCATTTCTAGATGGACTACCTTTATGAAATAAATGTATCTATATATACATTTTAAGTTTCCATTTTTTAGGTATTTTGTGCATAACTTCTACACCGTCTGAGCTAGAGACTTAAAATGTATATATATATATATATATATATACAGCTGCGAAAAAAAAATAGCACCACTTTGAATTTCAAAGTTTAAGAAGTTCTCCTGGCTACATTTATCAGTGGATTGTTTTGCAGATTACTTTTATTGAAGCAAAAAACTATTAGCTATTACTACAAAAAAGAATTTTTATGAAAATATTCAACGTTTTTATGTAATTCCAAAAATTCTGAAAAAAGTCGAAAAATCGACGAAAAAAATAATAGCACCACTTTGTCATTTTGCGTTAAAAATTATTAAAACAAGTAAGAACGTTGCAGTTAGGCGCCACTAACTGCGATATACTTTGTTCCCATAGGTGCATCTTATTTATTTAATAAACATTTAATTAACGAAATATTTCGGCAATTAGAAAACGTACATGGCAAGCAACAAACGTTTTTCCTACACATACATACAGATTTACACATGTACACACTATTCGAGTATACACAATTTTCTAAGTATACATACAAAAGTTTGCATGCCAGAATATTCTACGAATTCTGACAGAATTGGGAATTTTTCGATCGTTATTTTAGTTTTGTCGAAAGGCGCTCTAGCAATGCATTACAATGTCTTATTTGGTTTTAGTTAATGAAGTGCAGGTCAGGGCAGTGGCGCTGGTGGTAAGCACTATGCAACCTATACTTAGGTGCGTGGGTTCGAATCCCGCAGAAAACTTTTTTTCAAAAATTATTTATTTTTTATTTTTTTATATTTGTATATTTATTATAAAATGCTTGCTGCCAATTGATGATAATTTATAAACATACGCATATGAATTTTGCATTTAAGCAAAAACTAAAACAATTTTTCCGATTTGCCACACAGCGTGGTAAGCAGTTTTTCTATGCATGCATATATGTATTTATGTGTACACAGATGTTTGTAAAAGTATACACATCCAAAAGTGTATACACATTGCAAGAATTGCGATTGTATTGTTTTGTTTCGTCACAAGCTGCTGATCAGCTGGTCAGCTGATCAGCTGTGAATTGATTTAGGTTTAGCTAACGATTACATGTTGTTTTCAAAAGACCTGGGTTCGAATCCCGCTGGAAACTTTTTATTTATTAATCAAAAACTTATCAATTTTATTTTTTAAATTCATTAATATTTTTATAAATATGTTAAAATGCTTTCTGCCATCTTAGCAATTGCTACTAAGCTATTATATGCATGAATTATGCAGTTGGCCACAACAAACTTCTTTGCCGATTTGCCACGCCCCCAGTGGGCGTAATTAATAATTTTTTGCAGGTTCTTAGAAAAGGCCGAGGCTAACATGCCTGCAAAATTTTGTTGCTTACATTCCAAAAATGCGAAAATTACAGTGTATTTTTCGATATGCCACGCCCCCAAAGAGGCTGAAAAATTATTTTTGGGGCATCGATAGAGGAGAACATTAGTAACTCAACCATCCAATTTTCAAGCTTCTAGCTCTAAAGCTGTAGGAGATATAAACTTTTGCGGTTTGCCACGCCCCCTGTGGGCGTAGATATATCTACCATAGCTTATTAGTCTTGGGTTGTCAACTCGAGTATACATGGAAAATTTCAAGTCTCTAGTGTCAATAGTGTTCAAAATATAGCACAATTTGAAAAATCACTATATATTCAGGTCCGATTTGCCACGCCCCCAATGGGCGTAGACATATAACTTTTTGATCGATCTTCTTAGAATCATAACATTAACTCACATGTAAAATTTCAGCGTTCTAGCTTTAACGGTGTAGAAGATACGTATTTCCCGATTTGCCACGCCCCCAATGGGCGTAGATATATCCGTCATAGCTTTTTGAACTTGGGTTGTCACCCCGAGTATACAATTCAAATTGCAACTCTCTAGCTCATCATCTAGTATGATAACTTAACTATGGGCGGAAGATTTTTCCGATTTGCCACGCCCCTAGTGGGCGGATCGGGAAAATTTTTACACTTTATAATTCGGGAGCATATATGAGTATATGTTTAAAATTTCAAGTCTCTAGCTCTAATAGCGCCGAAAAATATTGCGTTCATACGGACAGACGGACAGACGGACGGACGGACAGACGGACAGACGGACGGACAGCAAGACGGACATTGCACAAAACCAATATACTTTTTCCCCTTCGGGAACAAAGTATAAAAATAAAAATAAGTTACAAACTTATATATATATATACTAGAAAACCCGGCGAATTCAGTTTCGCCACCAGATGGATTCGTTTTTTGTAACATTCCGTTTGGGGATTAAAAGATGAAGATAAATTTTTTTTTTTTTCGATATTTGAAAAAGAAAAGCTGTATTTCATTTCACAACAGTAATGAATTCATTTTGATTACAAAAATGAAATTTAGTTGAACTTGGTGCGTCCAGGAAGAATAGACCACCAGTATTATTGTCCATCGCTTGCAATAATGTTTCGTATACATGTTTTTGCTGTTCATTCAGCAACGGCACATTTTTTTGAACGAATTCCTGCAATGTATCAACATTGTATTGCAGCTCTCGATTTAATTCTTGGTTAAATGTATCGTGCATCGATCGATTTGGCGCAATCATTCCTACTTCAATCAGTAGCTTATTTCAAATAGTCAAGCATTGACCCTCAATCAGAATCAATCCTTCATTGTAGATTTCATCGGTTATTTGCATGTCGGGATTGTTCGTTCGAATGCGCAAGTGATGCAAGATATCTTCACATATGTCGTCTTTGAATTTGTTTCAAAACTGGATTAGTTGTGAAGGCAAACATGTGGTGATGATAATTGCGAACAGCGTTCGTATTTGGTACGCGTTTAAGGAAACAACTGAATCCGCAAGTGTTAAATCCCAATGAGAATCGTTCTCCAGCAAACCCAATAGCTGACATGCTTCTCGATATGTTTGGCATTGGTGGCCATTCACATTTTACACAGTTCAACTTACCACCTTAAGAACAAATACCTGCTATTGAAGCTGAATAAAAATTTTCACCATACACGTGATTAATTTAATGCTTCCAAACGAACTGTTAGGAAACGAATAACTTTAATCTCAAATACCCAATTTCACAGTACCGATTTTACGTAAGCGTCATAGTGAACTAAGCGTTTGAAAAAAACATAATGAAATTAACTGAACAGAGTGTTATGAGCTGAATTTGTACCGTCAGGAAGGGAAGTCCAACTTATTTTTATGTTTTTCTTATCTATTAACCTCATGGATCCCGAGAACTTTCCAACAAATGCAAAACCGTGGAGATCGGTTCGTTCGTTTGGAGTTATCATCATCAAATCGGAAAACCCGACTTATTTTTTTATATAAGATATATATATATACATATATATATATATATATATATATATATATATATATATATATATATATAGATAAATTTATACATATATAAATGAATTTTATGGATACGCAGATTTTTGATGCCACACCCTTCGCCACCAATATCCAAAAAACGCATTTCAAGTACTAGAGACTTGAAATTCCGCAAATACACACTATTGGATGCTATTAATATATTATATATATATATATATATTAATGTGGATGAAGATCCATCTAGGAATGAAGTTAAGAGCGTCTAAAGTATAGTATAAAGCGTAAAGAAGAAGCGTAAAGAATCTCGTAGTCGAGCCTTCTCGACTAGAGCCTTTTTAGTTGTTTTCAGATAATTTTAAATTACTATTTCCTTTTTCCATTCATTTTGAAGTTTTTTTATTCATTTTGAAATACATAGAAATTGCTGATGAAGATTTAAAGTTACTTAAGAGTGTGTAATTTCCTCAAGAAATCAATTTAAAATCAAACCTGAAAACCAAAAACTAAGCAACAGAATACTTTTGATATTCATTATATTTCTAAAATTTGTATGGAGACTATTTTGAAGAACGTAATATTTCATAGTGATTTATAATTTTATTATTTGACTGCAGAACTCGTTTCAAATTGTACGTGAAAAATTGCAATTTAATAATAAATTGGTCCTTGTATTTGTGAGTGGATTGTCTTCGAGTGTACACAAATATATAGTGAAAACAACTGGCTGCAAAATGTTCGAAATGAAAAAATTTTATATTAGCGCAGAGGAGAGCCAATGTCGTCCCTTCTCCATATGGAACTTCTACCCAGTCGCACGCTGGCAGCAACTGTGGGAGTTCATCGCCAGCTGTACACCGTGCCGTTACGAGTTCTTTCCCTACATCTTCTGGCTGGTGCTGATCATCAGTGTTATGGGCGCCTATCGCAGCCTCGGGGAATGCGTTCACATCTATTGCATCTCCACTCAACCTCTCGAAATGTGGCGACCCCGCAAGTTTTTCGTATTCAACATGAATATACTACGCAGGAGTCGACTGGTAGGCGCGATTATCATGACCTATGCCTGGCTGCTAATGATCTATGCGCTGATCAATGTGAGTGCCTCACAATGTCTATAAATCTGACAACAGATTTGTAAGATACCTCTTTAGATATACAAAGATATACATATAGTCAGATACGAATACGAAAACAGATACACACATATATATATATATATATATATATATATATATATATATATATATATATATATATATATATATTTGTAGAGCCCATTTGCATTCTGTGACTTAATTCTTTAATATATACCGTTCGTCATATACTAATTCGTAATTATTTCGTATTTAGATGAAGCCCAAATTTATAATGCCTTGGCTAATTATGAATTCTATGATGCTGAGCATGGACTTTCTCTTATGGATAATTGAGGTGATACAAGGTCGATTAATACTGCATTTGACGTCCGTTTATTCCATGCTGCGATTGCTCTGCACCCTGGCTCTGGTCAACTGCATCAAGACGGTTTTCGAGACTGCGATTAAGCTCGAAATGGTGGAAACCCTTAGAGTATTAGAACCGGAGTGGATAGCACTCTTCTTTTAAGCAATGTCAAGGCAACTCAACTTCAGAACACAACTCGAATCCCAAGTGCATCGGCTCAGGACACGATACAAGTTGTGGCACCCTTTGAGTCTCATTAAATCGAATGGTTATCATTAAAGAGGTGGAGCACTGCCTAATTGTATTAAAACTGAGTTTCCTTCCTACATCTGCCTCAACTGGCTTCCTGCTCAATTAACCCGCACGCACACTCACTGGACCTTAATCAGTACCTATGTGGCAGGTACAGCTTCACGTTTAAGTATAGCTACAGCTGGGGTCCGTGCCTAGCAAACTCCTTGCAAACCGAAACAAACCTTCGCCCTACCCTCACTTAAATGGCATGTTTGGGGCACTTTAGCTTTGTCAAATATCATTTCTTTTATAATAAGTATCTACTTCTAATGAATCCTTTTAGTGGTCACGACATTGATACACATGTTCCAAACTTCATCTTCTAATGAGCTTGTCATACATAATTCATTGCTAAAATTAGTTATAAACAAAGGTAAGGACTTATTCGGAAAGGGAGAACTTGCCATTTTCAAACTTCCCAAATTGTACGAAAATTCTGAGCAGAAATCCCAACTGAAAGCATTCGATTCATTGTCTTTAGCTATATATTTAAAAGAATGTCTGATCTTTAAATTCACTGAAATATGAACCCATTCCATAGAAGACGGAATATTAAGATTAGGAGGCAAATTAGAAAACTCAAGTGTGAAAATTTAAGTTTCTTTTTAGAGACGAATATAGTAAATATAGTATTTATCTTCTTTATTCCAACTGCTTCATTTCAGTTTTCAGTGCATACGAGAGTCGCTGAAAGCTTTTGTCGCTTTGCCTGACGTTGGTGTTTTGAGGAATTGCACCTGTTCTGCTCAAGCTGCAAGCTGCAGGCACCGAAATCTATACTCAATTGAAAAATAAAAACAAAATAACAAAACAAACAAACAAGAAACTGAAAAATTGAAACACAGCCTAACAAGAGGGTTACAAAAACAGAGAGAGAGAGAGAGAGAGAGAGAGAGAAGCGAAGAGCGAAAAGCCGCTGCGCCAGTTAGGTGACAGTCGCAGATAGCCTCAAAATGCGAGACAATTGAGGACGCTGCAGAGAAACGTTACAGCTGGCTCCTCGGGACCCAACTGTGGCCTGTGGCCCACCTGAACGTCGAAGTTGCCTTCTGCTTCTGTTTCAGATAACATTAATATAACTTACTCTTTCTATGTACATAATAATAATAATAATTTAATAACAATTTTTAATTTATTTAATGTGTTGACCATCCTAGAGTCAAACTTAAGAATACCAGAAATGGATTATACAAAAGCCCAAAAAAGTACAGAACATTTAAATAACAATAACAATTGCGAGCTTTGCTCAAGTTACCTGCTCAACGTGCAAAGCACTTTTAGGCCAGTTCAGCTGTAAGGATCTTTCTTTTTATTTTTTATACCCTGAACCCATTGAATATGGGAATTCAGGGTATAATGGTTTTGTGAAAATTTATGTAACAGGCAGAAGGAGACGTCGCAGACCCCACAAAGTATATATATTCTTGATCAGCAGAAAAAAATAAGTTGATTGAGCCCTGTCCGTCCGTCCGTATGAACGTCGAGATTTCGGAAACTACAAAAGGTAGAGAGCTGAAATTTCACATGAACACTTGTATGTTAGTTACCCAGTACGAGTTTATTTTGTTTTTTCGATAACTCATCCCATTTCCAAGTTATCGATAAAGAATTCGTTTACATTTTTTAGGGTTTTTGGGTTTCTCAGATTTTGGATGCCACGTTCCCTTCGCCCCTAATTTGAAAAAAAAAAAACCAATTTCAAATACTAGAAACTTGCAATTTGGCATATAGATAGATTTAGATACTCTTAATCTACTCTGAATTTCATGAAGATCGTCCATCTAGAAATGGAGTTATAAGCGTCAAAATTTCAGCCCAACCCGACCCCAAGCCGCGGCAGCAACTGGGTAGTTAGCAGAGCTAGCGCTCATAAGTGCGAAAAGAAGAAGAGTATCACTTTTTTTGGCAGGGTTCAGGGTATCTCGTAGTCGAGCCGTCTCGACTAGAGCCTTCTTACTTGTTTTTTTTTTATCTAACGTTAACACAAACAAATAGGATGGTTTCCCAACTCGTGAACACGCAACGTTTAGCTGCCCAAAAACAATGATTTTCCAAATTTATCCCGCAAACACTAAGCGACTTGTTAATTGTCATTTCGAACCCAAGGCGAACCGGAAATCGCAAATGTTTGAAGCCAAACGGTCACTCGGAATCATTGGAATTCGAGGAATACATACATTTTCACCTGCGTACTTTCCGTTAATAATGGTTGCCTCAATCAAATTCGGCATAAGTCTTTTAACCGCAAGCCGAGTACCATTGCAAAGTCGCGGTGGATTAAAATTACGCAATATCATAATAAATGAACCAACTTTGAGTTGCAAGTTATGTGGTGGAAATCCTGGTAACTCCGTTGAATAATTTAACACATCATTGGGATTTATTATGGAATCAACGGATTTGTACGTTACCAAATCGCCATCGCCATGATTGAATGGTGAAATTTAGTGCGTGTACATCATTATTCTTTGCGGCGAGAATTGCTCGTTGACTTATCCAAGCATAATTCTGATAATTCTTACTAATGTTTGGGAAAACATTTTCAATAACAGCTAATTGAGAGTCTACAAATCGGTAAGAGTAATTAATCCAGTTGTCGCATCAACTGGGACTTTTCCATTTCCAACAGCTAACAATTGCTTGGAAAATAGTGCAGCACTTTTATCATTTTGTAGTTTAACTCTCATATTAGTGGTTAGCGATAATGTTTTTACGTTATTTCACAAAAGTGATGACTTCAGGCAAGCATTCAATTCATCTGCAGGCGTTCCACGGGGAATTGCTGGCAACGTCTGCCTGAAATCGCCTGCCAACAATATCATCAAATTGCCAAAGATGTTATTATTTCGCCGAAGATCTTTCAGTGTGAAGGTAACTGCTTCAAGTGATTTCTTATGTGCCATTGTGCACTCATCCCAAACAATGAGCTTGTATTGCATCAAAAATTTTCCCATTGCACTGGATTGGGAAAATATGCATGTTGGAGTATCAATTGTGCTTAAATTGCAATATCGGCATACAGTTGTCATTGGTCCAATTTCTAAATTGTCATCATCACTGTTCGCAGTGGGATCATATTGGAATGCCAAGCGATTGTATGATGCCAATGATCTTCCTCTGCTCACGCGTTGTCTCAATCGGTCATTTTCTCTTATTATATTTAGTCTTTCTTCGCTTAAGTTCTGTGAATACACTTGTCTAGTGCGGCGGCCGATGTTTGCACGTCGTGCTCTCAGCATTTTGGACTATGGACAGACTGGTGAATTTAACCTCAAATGCACGATCCACATAATTTACACAGTTCAACTTACCACAATAAGAACAAATGCTGGCTGTTGAAGTTGAATAAAAATTTGCACAATACATGTGCTTTTTTATTTATATTCGTCGTATAAATCTAAATTAGAAGAATTTTGTTTTCTTTCTTTTTGATTGTTTTTTTATTTTTATTCGTAGAAATTTAATTTAGAACAAGTAAGAAGGCTCTAGTCGAGACGGCTCGACTACGAGATACCCTGAACCCTGCAAAAAAAAAAGTGATACTCTTCTTCTTTACGCACTTATGAGCGCGCGCTCTGCTAACTGCGCAGATGCTGCCGTGGCTTGTGGGTGGGTTGGGCTGAACTTTGGACGCTCATAACTCCATTTCTAGATGGACGATCTTGATGAAATTTTCAGAGTAGATTAGGAGTATCTAAATCTATCTGTGTGCCGTCTCTTGCAAGTCTCTAGTATTTGAAATGCGTTTTTTTTTTAATTGGGGGCGAAGGGGGCGTGGCATCCTAAATTTACATACTCTGCGTATCCATAATATCTATCTAAGTATACAAATTTGAAGTCTCTAGCTAAAACGATGTAGAAGTTATGCTGGAAAAACATAAAAAATGTAAACGAGTTTTCGATTTTTTATCGATAATTTGGAAATGGGATGAGTTATCGAAAAAACAAAATAAACTCGTACTGCGTAGCTAACATACGCATGTTCATGTGAAATTTAAGCTCTCTAGCTTTTGTAGTTTTCGAAATCTCGACGTTCATACGGACGGACGGACGGCCGGACGGACGGACAGACGGACAGGGCTAGATCAAATTATTTTTTTATTATGATCAAGAATATATATACTTTATGGGGTCTGCTACGCCTTCTTCTGCCTGTTACATACTTTTAACAAAACCATTATACCCTGATTTCTCATTTTCAATGGGTTCAGGGTATAACAAGTAAGAACGTTGCAGTTAGGCGCAACTAACAGCGAAATACTTTGTTCCCATATGTGCATCTTATTTATTTAATAAACATTTGATAACCGAAATATTTCGACAATTAGAAAACGTACATGACAAGCAACAAACGTTTTTCCTATACATATACAGATTTACACATGTACACACTATATGAATATACACACAATTTTCTATGTATGCATACAAAAGTTTGCATGCCAGAATATTCTAATTGACTGAATTGGGAATTTTTCGATAGTTACTTTAGTTTTGTCAGAGACGCTCTAACAATGCCTTATTTCGTTTTAGTTAACACAGCTCATGTGAGGACAGTGGCGCTGGTGGTAAGCGCTATGCAAGCTATACTTAGGTGCGTGGGTTCGAATCCCACAGGGGAACCTTTTTATTCAAAAATTATTATTTTTTAATTTTTTTATATTTGTATATTTATTTTAAAATGCTTGCTGCCAATTGATTGCAAATTAATTTATCAACATACGCATATGAATTGTGCATTTAAGCAAAAGCTAAAACTGCTGTATGCTTTCCGATTTGCCACGCTGTGTGGCAAGCAGATTTTCTATTCATGCATATACATATGTATGTATGTATGTATGTGTACACAGATGTTTGTATGTGTAAGCACATCCAAGTGTGTATACATATAGCAAGAATTGCGATTGTATTGTTTTGTTTTGTCACAAGCTGCTGATCAGCTGACCAGCTGTGAATTTATTTAGGTTTGGCTAACGATTACATGTTATTTTCAAAAGACCTGGGTTCGAATCCCGCTGGAAACTTTTTATTTATTAATCGAAAACTTATAAATTTTATTTTTTAAATTCATTAATATTATTATATATATGTTAAAATGCTTTCTGCCATCTTAGCAATTGCTACTAAGCTATTATATGCATGAATTATGCAGTTGACCACAACAAACTTCTTTGCCGATTTGCCACGCCCCCAGTGGGCGTGCAAAATTTCAAGTATCTAGTGTCAATAGTGTTCAAAATATAGCACAATTTGAAAAATCACTATATATTCAGGTCCGATTTGCCACGCCCCCAATGGGCGTAGACATATAACTTTTTGATCGATCTTCTTAGAATCATAACATTAACTCACATGCAATTGTATAGTGTCTTGGTTTATGAACATATTCATATCTATGTACATATATATACATATATATATATATGCAGAATTGAAGGTAAGATATGAGCAGACAAATACATGCATATTTCTTATTTCACTTATGTGTGTATTCCTGTTGTCAAACTTGAAGTCCCGCTAACTAATACATATTGTCAAATAGAAAATAATATAAGGCCACAGACTCTCAGAAACACACATAAAAGGGTGGACCTTACTCAGTCCAGCTATGTCACCCCAAAATGTAGTGTTAACAGTTTTGTTGCACTATTCGTTGCTAGATTTAATCATAGTGGGGAACTGAATGGAGTTCGTTGGGCTCAAGCGCATAAACATCACGAAAATCTCCTGCTCTCCCGTTTCTCGGTTTTGGCTGCCATCACTCGGACTCGCTTGTAGCCTAACAGCCCATTCCTCAATCTCTGGTAGTGGCTGTCTTTGGAGAGTGTCCAGAACATGCTGACATGCTGACCGTCGAGTCCGTCCAATCCGTAGATTTGCATACAGATGACACGTCACAAAAAACTGCATTGTTTCTCAGCTTTCCATTATCACACACACATATGAAAACAAGTAAGAAAGCTCTAGTCGAGACGGCTCGACTACGAGATACCCTGAACCCTGCAAAAAAAGTGATACTATTCTTCTTTACGCACACATAAGCGCGCGCTCTGCTAACTGCGCAGTTCCTGCCGTGCCTTGGGGGTGGGTTGGCCTGAACTTTGGACGCTTATAACTCCATTTCTAGATGGACGATCTTCATGAAAATTTCAGAGTAGATTAAGAGTATTGCAAGTCTTTGAAATGCGTTTTTTTTTTTTCAAAGTGGGGGCGAAGGGGGTGTGGCATCCAAAATCTGAAAATTACAAAAACTACGTATCCGTAATATCCATCTACATACTTGAAGTCTCTAGTTCAAACGGTGTAGAAGTTATGCCCAAAAACGTAAAAAATAGAAACGAAAGGATTTTCTTAACTCGACACGCTTAATATAGGCGTATCTACTCATCAAGTCCCTGGGACCGGGAATACTAGTATTTTTGTTACACTAAATACAGTATTTCCAGGCTTATCACGGCTCTAATGGCTGCATTAATTATGATTCTTCATCAATATATATCTATATCTATATCTATATCTATATCTATATCTATATCTATATCTATATCTATATCTATATCTATATCTATATCTATATCTATATCTATATCTATATCTATATCTATCTATATCTATATCTATATCTATATCTATATCTATATCTATATCTATATCTATATCTATATCTATATCTATATCTATATCTATATCTATATATAAAACAAAGTCGGGTTATAACTCGAGATCTGCTCGACCAATTTTCATGGTTTTTGATTTGTTGGATTTATCTCCGCTCCGTATAGCAGAATATATCTTGAAAATACTGAAAATTTTACGAATACCGCTATGAAAACCAAACTATATTAAACAGTAAATTGTATGCTTTTTATACTTTGTTCCCAAAGGGAAAAAAGTATATTGGGTTTGTGCAATGTCCGTCTTGCTGTCCGTCCGTCTGTCCGTCCATCCGTCTGTCCGTCTGTCCGTATGAACGCAATATTTTTCGGCGCTATTAGAGCTAGCGACTTGAAATTTTAAACATATACTCATATATGCTCCTGAATTATAAAGTGTTAAAATTTTCCCGATCCGCCCACTAGGGGCGTGGCAAATCGGAAAACTCTTCCGCCCATAGTTAAGTTATCGTACTAGATGATGAGCTAGAGAGTTGCAATTTGGAATGTATACTCGGAGTGACAACCCAAGTTCAAAAAGCTATGGCGGATATATTTACGCCCATTGGGGGCGTGGCAAATCGGGAAAAACGTATCTTCTACACCGTTAAAGGTAGAACGCTGAAATTTTGCGTGTGAGCTAATGTTATGATTCTAAGAAGATCGATCAAAAAGTTATATGTCTACGCCCATTGGGGGCGTGGCAAATCGGCAAAGAAGTTTGTTGTGGCCAACTGCATAATTCATGCATATAATAGCTTAGTAGCAATTGCTACGATGGCAAAAAGCATTTTGGCATATATATAAAAATATTAATGAATTTAAAAAAATAAAATTTATAAGTTTTCGATTAATAAATAAAAAGCTTCCAGCGGGAAGGGCGAAGGGGGCGTGGCATCCAAAATCTGAAACTTACATAATCTGTGTATTCATAATATCTATCTAAATATATTAATTTATAGTCTCTAGCTAAAACGGTGTAGAAGTTACGCCCAAAAAACCAAAAATATGTAAACGAATTTTCGTACTGCGTAGCTAACATACGAGTATTCATGTAAAATTTCAGCTCTCTAGCTTCTGTAGTTTCCGAAATCTCGACGTTCATACAGACGGACAGACGGACAGACGGACGGACGGACGGACGGACGGACAGACGGACAGGGCTAGATCAACTTATTTTTCGATGCTGATCAAGAATATATATACTTTATGGGGTCTGCGACGTCTCCTTCTGCCTGTTACATACATTTTCACAAAACCATTATACCCTGAATTCCCATTTTCAATGGGTTCAGGGTATAACAATACAATCGCAATTCTTGCTATATGTATACACACTTGGATGTGCTTACACATACAAACATCTGTGTACACATACATACATACATACATATGTATATGCATGAATAGAAAATCTGCTTGCCACACAGCGTGGCAAATCGGAAAGCATACAGCAGTTTTAGCTTTTGCTTAAATGCACAATTCATATGCGTATGTTGATAAATTAATTTGCAATCAATTGGCAGCAAGAATTTTATAATAAATATACAAATATAAACAAAAACATTAAATTAAAAAATAGTAAATTTTGAAAAAACAAGTAAGAAGGCTCTAGTCGAGACGGCTCGACTACGAGATCGCCTGAACCCTGCCAAAAAGTGATACTCTTCTAATTTACGCACTTATGACCGCGTGCTCTGCTAACTGCGCAGTTGCTGCCGTGGCTTGGGGGTGGGTTGGGCTGAACTTTGGACGCTTATAGCTCCATTTCTAGATGGACGATCTTGATGAAATTTTCAGAGTAGATTAGGAGTATCTAAATCTATCTATGTGCCGAAATTGCAAGTCTCTAGTATTTGAAATGCGTTTTTTTTAATTGGGGGCGAAGGGGGCGTGGCATCTAAAATCTGTAAATTACGTAATCTGCGTATCCATAATATATATCTAAATAAACAAATTTGAAGTCTCTAGCTGAAACAGTGTAGAAGTTATGCACGAAAAACCTAAAAAATGAAAACGAATTCTCGATTTTTTTATCGATAATTTGGAAATGGGATGAGTTATCGAAAAAACAAAATAAACTCGTACTGCGTAGCATGTTCATGTGAAATTTAAGCTCTCTAGCTTTTGTAGTTTTCGAAATCTCGACGTTCATACGGACGGACGGACGGACGGACGGACGGACAGACGGACAGGGCTCAATCAACTTATTTTTTTATGCTGATCAAGAATATATATACTTTATGGGGTCTGCGACTTCTCCTTCTGCCTGTTACATACATTTTCACAAAACCATTATACCCTGAATTCCCATTTTCAATGGGTTCAGGGTATAAAAAAAAAAAGAGTTTTCTGCGGGATTCGAACCCACGCACCTAAGTATAACTTGAATAGCGCTTACCACCAGCGCCACTGCCCTGATCTGTGACGCGTTAACTAAAACCAAATAAGACATTGCTAGAGCGTCTCTGACAAAACTAAAGTAACGATCGAAAAATTCACAATTCAGTCACAATTCTTAGAATATTCTGGCATGCAACCTTTTGTATGCATACATAGAAAATTGTGTGTATACTCGTATAGTGTGTACATGTGTAAATCTGTATGTATGTACATACATATGTATGTATAGGAAAAACGTTTGTTGCTTGCCATGTACGTTTTCTATATATATGTACATATGTAACATTGCATTGAGTTATGGTGGCTAGGAATAATGCACGGTGCTTGCGGGACGGCCGTGAAGCATTGTTTCGCAAGCACTTTGCACTACCTTAGACTGGGACAGCTCTTCTTGTCAAACGCTCGACTCTGCGGAGCTCCATCATGACCGTGGCTGCGAAGGTGCTTGTTAGATTCCAAGCTGCCTCCGATTCCAGCATGGTGTTGACGATATTGTTCGCTCAAATGGAGCGGCCAACTGTTTCTTCTAGGCGACGCCTCTCTTCCTGGAAGCGTCCACACTCAAACAGAACGTGTTTGGCGTCTTCCACCAGACCTCGTCCGCCCCAGGGGCTTTCGTCAGTTTCCTCGTGGCCAAAGCGCTTCAATTAGCTCCGAAAGCATCCAAGTCTCGTGAGAATCTGCGAAAGATAAAAATTAACCTCACCATGTTTACGGCTTAGTCCGGAATAAGCGTGTGCGTCCATCGCCATTTTATTGAGCGATTCCACCTTCTTTGCCAATGCAAAGCTGTTTGCCCTGATAGCGTTGCGTCGTGCGGGCTCGAGTGTGTTCCTCTCCACGGAAAAGTGTGTGTGTTTTAAATTGGTTAGTGGTCCAGGTCGAAAATTAGACAAAATCTTCAGTACTGTAAGCCACTTAGCCAACTGGAAATCAAATTTATGCAATAAATTATGCAGGAATATGTATTAACAGTGACAGCTATAAGTATCTGCGTACAACAGCGAACCTCGCTCATTGCAGAGGCGATAAAATTAATTAATTTTTAAATTATACTCGCGCAAAGAATTAAGTAAATTAAATTAAATAAGAACCAGACGGCAATTCCAAAAAAAAAAAGCAAAACGAGCAATATAATAATGAGACGAAGCACGGCATTAGTGCTGAGCCAGTCACGGTGATGTTGTGTGAACGTGTTACTGTTACTGTTCCATCTATATATGCATTTGCAACTGAGTGGACTCTCAAAGTGTTTCTTGATCCCAAACATAAAATATATTAGTGTATCTGTAACTGCATTAGATAATGTATCTCAATGTGAAGAAGATAATGTATCTGAGGAATCTGAAATCTGAACAGTTCAAACTGAAATAGCATAAGCTTGTATCTGTGTCTCTGCGTGAGCTTCCAACGTTCATTTTATCTTCTGATCTGCTTAACCTGAATAGGTTTATAGGTTGTGTGTGTATGTGCGTTTGTGTGTGTGTGTGTTTTTTTTATTTATTTTTTATTCGTTTATTAACAAAAAATTATATATAATACTAGATTATTTAGATGAGGCGACTAAAGATAGCGCAAGATGCTTGCGGGACGGCCGTAAAGCAATGCTTCGCAAGCGCTTTGCACTATCTTAGGCTGTGACACCCCGACTTCTTATCCGCTCAAGTCTGCGGAGCTCCGTCATAATTGTGGCCGCGAAGGTGCTTGTAAGATTCCAAGCTGCCTTCGATTCCAGCATGGCGTTGACTATATTGTCCGCTCTAATAGAGCGGCCCACAGCCTCTTCCAGACAACGCCTCTCCTCCTGGAAGCGTCCGCACTCAAATAAGACGTGTTTGGCATCTTCCACCAGTCCTCGTCCACACCAGGAGCATTCGTCCGTGTCCTCGTGGCCAAAGCGCTTCAAGTAGCTCCGGAAGCATCCATGTCCCGAGAGAATCTGCGTAAGATAAAAATTAACCTCACCGTGCTTGCGGTTTATCCATGGTACAAGCTCAGGGATGAGCGTGTGCGTCCAGCGCCCTTTTGTTGAGGTATTCCATCGTCTTTGCCATCGCGCAATGCTGTCCGCCCTGATAGCGTCGCGCCGTATAGGCTCGTGCGTGTTCCGCATCACGGCTTCGGCGACCAATTCCTCCAGTGGCACCATACCGGCAATAACAAGTGCCGCGTCATCGGAGACGGAGACTGTCCTGAAGGCACAGCTGACTCTGATTGCGCTCAGTCTGTAGGTGGCACAAATGCCTCGGCTATAGCTCGGCGTTGCCATCGCACTTCACCATATTGGTGCAGCATAGAGGATGACGGACCTAATGACGCTCGTTAGCAGGAGACGTCGTTGTTGCCTTGGTCCCCGCGTGTTGAGCATAATTCTTGAGAGAGCTCTACAAGAATCAGCTGCTTTTTTATGCACATATTCTAAGTGCTCGCGGAAAGTTAATCTCGTGTCTATCATGACGCCAAGATACTTTATCGCCCTCTTAGATGCGATGGTAACGCTGCCGATCTTTATATTGGCAGTTTCCACTCTCTTGCGACTGCTGACTAGGACGACTTCCGTTTTGTGCGCCGCTAGCTCTAGTCCAGCTACAGACAACCAGCTTCGTATGCGATTGATACTTGCGCTGCACATATCCTCAGTATCTTTAAGCTCCTTTCCTATGGTGACACCATCGGCAAAGCCAATGGTGTGCGCACCTGCTGGTAGTTCCAAGCGCAGTACGCCGTCGTACATAATATTCTATTGGAGAGGCCCCAGCACTAGACCTTGGGGGCTCCAGCTATATGAGTTTGGGGACCCTCACTCGTATTGTATATTAGTGTTCTTCCTCTGAAGTAGCTCCTCACTATCTCTTTTAGATATTTAGGGATATTATATTGTGACATCGTATCGAGCATCATATCCCAACTAGCTGTGTTGAAGGCATTCTTCACATCAAGAGTCGCAATGATGCAGTAGTGCTTCGTCCCGTGCTTCCATCTGGTGCCTTGGATGGCGGAAGCTGCCAGGCCGATAACTTTATCAAGCGCATCTGCTGTTGAACGGGCCTTCCGGAAACCAAATTGGTTAGGTGAAAGGCCTCCGGCGCTATCAATAGCACTCTCCAGCCTAGAGCAAATCAATTTCTCGAACACCTTTCCCATGGTGTCTAAGAGACAGATTGGTCTGTATGAAGATGGCTCATCCGGTGGTTTGCCAGCCTTAGGTAGCAATACCAAGTTCTGGATTTTCCAGATTGCGGGGAACGTCTCATGAATTATACATTCGTTGTATAATTCCGCGAACGCGATTGGGTGCAAGGCGAGGGCTAGCTTTAGCGCACGATTTGGGATCCCGTCTGGCCCTGGGGCTGAGTTAAGTCTAAGACCTCTGAGAGCTACTAATATCTCCTCGTCCGTAACTAAGTCAATGTGGGTGCTCGTTGAGCCCTGATCAGCAGACATGGTCTCAGGAGCATGAATGGAGCTTAATCTTTCTGGAAAGAGCGTTTCCACAATCGATTTAAGCTCCAAGCGATCCATAGGCTGCACCTGATTACCTGCGTATAGTCTTTTAACAACTATCTTATATGCCCTGCCCCAAGGGTCATATTCGGCTGAGTCGCACAATTTTAAGAAGCATTCTCTTTTGCTTGCCCGAATGGCCTTCTTCAACTGTCTTCTAGCCGCCTGGTATGCTATTTGCTTTTCTACATATGTTGTCCTACCACAAGCGCGTTGGTAGCTTCTTCTCGCCTGGATGCATTTGTCGAATGTCACCTATTTGTGCATTCCACCAATACATAGGCGTTTGTTGTCGCATGAACCGCTTGCGGCGTAGCATGCTACTACTGCAGGCACTCTGAATTTGGGCTACCATTTGGCATGCTCTGGCCTCAGCATTGCCAGATGTGCCCAGCGACTGAATGGCCACTGAAAAGGCTAAGGGATTGAAAGTATCCAG